>CM035283.1:267153-311999 GCA_020226075.1 Hydropotes inermis
CCCCATCATCCTCCATCGTCCCCTCATCCCCTCATCCCCACCACCCCGGTCATCCTCCACTGTCCCCTCATCTGCCCGTCATCCTCATCATCCCCCTATCATTCCACATTGTCCTTGTGTCACCCCCCATACTCCCCACACCCTCACCTATGGCCCTGTACACGGAGATGAAGAGCAGTGTCAGGAGCACGAAGGCTGTGTTCCACTTCCAGATGAGAGGGTCCACAGCCGAGATGCCCAGGAACATGAAAATGATGGTCTCGGCCCCGCTGGCCAGCATCTTCATGGTGTAGCGCACCGTGGTGGCTGACTGTTCTGAGATGTTGGCCTTTACGTACTTCTGGCAGCAGATGCCACAGAAGGTGATGCTGGCACACAAGACAGACCACCATGAGGACTCAGGCCAGGGCTCAGCTCCCACCAGACCCCGTGGGGCTCAAGCCTGTCTCCTGGAAGGCAGCACCTTGGAGCCCCTGCATCCTGGGCAAGCATCCCCCGCTACTCATCAGCACTCTTTGTGAGCACAGGGCTCCTCCTGGGGGCTTGGTGCCCTGGGCTGGCTACCCTGACACTGTCTGTGGGCTTCTGGGGGCCTGGGTCTCACACTGGAGGAGAGAGGGCTGCCTTGGTTTCTGTCCACACACTGAGGGGGCAGCTCTGAGGGTCAGAGCCCTGGGAGGGGCTGCTTGGGGACAGAGCAGGCGCTGCAGCCCCTGGGCAGCTCTGTGAGACGCCAACTCCTTAATTAAAAGACTAAATAGATCAAATTCTTCTCCCCCATAGCGAGTTCCCGCCCCGTCCAAAGTGCCAGGCCTCCCCTGGGCGGGTCCGCCGGGCGCGCGGGGGCTGGTGGGTGAGCGACCATTGAGGGGGGGACTCACGCCAGGATGGCTGACAGGGACAGCATCTCGGACGTGAGGTAGGACAGGTAGGAGAGGACAAACACGAAGCCGGGCTCGATGATGCGCACGCGCTTGGTGAAGCGTGTCACCAGGGAGAGCAGGAAGGCAAACACGATGCCCACCAGCGTGCCCCCCAGGCTCACCACGAAGAAGGACACTGCAAGGACAAGGAGTGCCACTGGCCTCTGAGCGGCCCTCTATGGCCACGGCGTGGGCGAGCTGGCCTGACTGACCGTTCCCCATTGAGGTCCCGGGTGACCCCAGAGGCACCAGCAGCTTGGCAAACAAGAGGCTGATTCTCTCGGCGGACAGGGGCTCTGGCCTCCACAGGGAGGGGAGGGCGCTGCACCAAGGGAGGCCCGGCTGCCCCACCGCGGGGGCAGCGCTGAGACCAGCAGCATTGGTGGGGGGTTGACAGCAAGGACCAGGCTCTGGGCTCCCAGGAATGCTATCTGTCTGTAACTGTTCCTGTCCAGAGGGATGCCCAGGACCCCGGATACAGGATCCCCATCCTCCCGTAGGTCTGTGGGGGCAATGATCTTCGCCACCCAGGGTGGCTGGGGCCTAGAAAACCACATTAGTGGAAACTGCCGGGGAGGGAGGGGGCCTGTCACCAAGATTCTGAAGTGGAAGAATGTTTCCCTGCACAGGCTGTGGGTTCCAGCCTGGCACAGATGCTGCCCTGTGGGGTCCATGCTCCGGAGAAGACACTGGCCCTAGCTCCCTGCTGGAACATGACCCACCAGCCACACACCTATTCCTTTCACGCAGTCCACGCCGGTCACCTTGTCACCACCCAATGTCACAAAAGATTCAAACACATTGTACAGGACCTGCGGGGACAGAGACAGACAGGACATCGCCAGCCTGCGGTCAGCACTGACTCCTCCCCGTCTTGGGCACCAGGCCTGTTAAGACTTGAGTCTCGGGCCCCAGGCCTTGTGAGACTTGGGCCGAGTGAGGAGACCATGGCAGCAATCTGAAGGGAAAGTGAAAACCACCAGGGGAAGCTCATCTGGGGCAGTAGTGTGGGGTCTGGGGCGGAAGGACAGTCTGGGAGGAACAAGAACCCTCAGAGAAAACCTGGCCTTTCCGCCCGTGGTGAAGCAGGGTGGCCACAAAGCTGGCCTGCTGTAGTGATCCTTAGTTCATTTCCTAAGACACACCCAGAGTGTCATTTGCAGTGACTTTGCCGTTATGTGGCCCCTGTCTGTGGGGAGGCACCCCTGGCATCTTTGCCTGTTGACATTTAAACTTCATCCTGCTATGACGTGGTGATAAATGCCTAACACCTCATCTGAGGCTGCGGGGCTGTGTGTGTGGGAGGTGCCTTCTGTGCTCTGAGTGAAACTCCTGAAGGATGCGCTGGCTCCATGTCCAGGGGAGTGACCTGGGGTGGGGGGCTGTGGAGCCCTTGGGAAGAAATGTTTCTGTGTCCCCAGGTCTGTGCTCTCCAGTGGGGAGAGGCCCTCACGGGGCAGATCGCAAAGCTGTGTTTATGGAAGGAAACCTGGTGGTGTTGCTGCACGGAGACTGTGTGGGAGGGATGGGCGCAGCTGTGAAGGTCGGGGGAGCAGAGCACAGCGCCCTGCTTCTCCCGCTTCCTCCTTCATAAGACAAGCCTCACAGGAGCCAGGGAGGAGCTTCCTGGCTTGGGCAGAAGTTCACACATTTATGGGACATGGAGGCTAAAGGGCTTTTAGAGCAAAGAGGAGACTGGATGTCCACTACGTCTGCGAACCTGCAGGGCTAAGGAGACCCCAGGCGGGGGCTCAGACACACCACTGACCAGCCCTAGGGAGGCGATGGCTCCATGCTGCCCCCGGGACTGCAATTCCCCAGAGCCCGTGGCTGGCATGGGGAGGATGGCCTCTGATATCCGGACAGGCTGCCCTTCTATCTGGGCTACCCAGAGCCGACGTGGACCCCCAGCCCTCAGGCCACGGGCACACGGGGCCTGGCTGAGCTCTCCTCCTCGATCCCCATGACACTGTGATCACCCACGACCCCATGGTCAAGGGCAGGGACCCAGCCTGCAGCCGAAGCTGGGATGCCAGCAGTGAGGCCCTGGAGCAGGACTGGGAGGTGCCTCCTGCCGGGCACTCACCACAGTGACAGCATCATTGAGCAGGGACTCCCCGAAGACGATGATGAACAGCACCTCATTGACGTGCACCTCCTCAAACACGGCCAGCACGGCCACTGGGTCCACGGCGGCAATCAGGCTGCCGAAGAGGAGGAAGTCCAGTAGCCCGATGTTCAGGTCTCCTGGAAGACAAGTGGGCCATTGGGGGGAGCCCTCCTTCCCGGAGGGCCAATCCTCCCCGCACCGGCCCTGCCAGGAAGGTCCCAGGGATGGGACTGTGGGCTCACGGCTGGCTGCCAGACTGCATGTTCCGGGACCCTCCCCCACTGCGGCCTCGCCCACCCACAGGGTCTCTTGGTGGCCTGGGGTTTCTGGGTGCTGGGCTGCTGTGCCCAAACGCCCCCAGGACGGCCGCTGCCTGGCCTACCTGTGGCCACCCAGGCTGACCCTTCCTTGGCGGTGTGCCCCAGCCTTGGGGCAGACCTCAGAGCCTGGAGCTGGGCCGACGGTCAGCAGAGACCATCCCTGTCTGTCGGCTGCAGGGCCGGCCTCCAGGTATCCCCTGGGCGCTGCCCTGCTCCATGACTTTGGCTGACACCCAGCCGTGACCACTCCATCCCAAGGACGGGGCACAGGCCTCAGACGGCTGTGGCCCCTCAGGGAGCCAAACCCCAGAACGTTCCTTTGGGCCTGGGGGCAGAAGTGGCCTTAGACTGTCCCAGCTACCTGAGGGCACCGCTAGGAATGGCACTCTAACGTCACCTGCCTGGCCCCTGCGGCCCACGCGTTGGGGAGAACTGGCCGGGTGTGCTTGGTGCCACGCCAGCCTTGGGATGCTTCCAGGGCTGAGCTTGAGGTTGGTGCTGAATGGCTGTGGGGACTTGAGGATGCCTGCACTGCCCAGGGGTGAGGACAAAGTCCTAGGTGACTCCTGCAGATGGGGTGCCTTAGCCCTGTTTCTCAATGTGTCTTTGACACTGATTTCAAGGGAGGTTGTGAGCCCCACTGGGGGGGTTGGGGGTGCGTGCTCTTCTGTCAGAGGGCCTGTCCCTTGTCTGGTTCAGCTGATGGAAGTGTTTGAGGCTGAAGCTGAGCCGAGACTGCTGCCCAGGGAGGTGGAAGCACCCCCAACTCCCTCATCACCCCCAACACTGGGAGCTCAGCCCGTGGAGCCCAGAGGCACATGGGAACCAGGCTGAGTTCAGGGCCGTGCCATCTGGCATGTATGTGCAGCCTCGGTGAGCAGGGCCCCACCTGCTTATTTCCCGGGTGGATAATGACCGACTCCCAGGTGGGTGGGGTGCACCTCAGAGGTACGCCAGGGCTGAGGTTAGTAACCAACTGGCAGGAAACACGGGCAGGGGGAAGAGCCCCAGACATAGATCCCATGTAATGGAGGAGAGGCTGGCCCGCCTTCTCCCAGCCGGATTGAGTAGAAATGACACCCAACCTTCGGCACGGGGGCAGGTTTATCTGGACTCCACGGGCATGGGGCTCAGGTGTCCCCTTCTGCCAGAGGCCACCTCCTCCTTCCCTGGGATCTGAGGCTGGACCCGACCTCCCTGCCAAGGGGGAGGGACAGCAGCCGGCTCGTTCCCACCACCCCACCCACCAGCCAACCTGGTCGGACCAGACTTCATTCCCAAGCAGGACACATGTCTCGGCCTGAGGACGGGCGTGGACTGGCTGTTGATGAATTAAAACCCAGGAGGGTTAAGTGGCCACTGGTGACATCTCAGGATGACCCCCACACTCACTCTCCTTTTAGGTCTGTGTTCTTTGTCTTGTGCTTTCTTAGACGCAGCTGCTGGGAGCCTGCTCCGAGGACCCCTGGGACGCTCCAGGAGCCCCTCAGCCCCCCGGGGGGGTGGCTGTGCCCACTCACCCATCAGGCCACTGAGGAAGACGCCGTAGAGCGACAGCCCAGTGGTGGCCGCGTTCCACACAGTGCCGATGACCGCATACAGCAGGATGGTGCCCAGGTTTCCAAAGAAGAGCCGGTTGGGCATGAAGTAGCCGGCGTCCAGCACAATGGGTGGCAGCAGGTAGAAGAAGAACACCGTGGGCGTGAGGGAGAAGGAGGCAATGTGGTCGGCAGCCAGGACGATGCCGCCCAGCACCAGGCCCAGTACGATGAGCAGGGCACTCTCAGGGACCACACTGGTGACCTTGTGGGACAGGTGGAAGCCTGTGGGGGGAGCAGAAGTCAGGGGGCCAGCCTGACTCCATGGAGAGGACCTGAGCTTGGGAAACAAGGCCCCCCACCCGGGGCTGTGGCCATCTCCCTCCCGCCCCTGCTTGTGTGGCTGGGAGGCCCTGCCAGTCCACCCGGCCCTGGGACATCCTCCTCAGAGGTCTCCTTGTCTCCTGCTCAGAAAATGGCCCCCTTCCGCAGGGAGTCCCCATGCTAGAGTCAGGCTGGAGGGGCTTCATGGCTGCTTTGACAGAGGCCAGGTGAGCAGAGCGCAGGCTGCCACGCCCCAGGCCCCACAAACCCCCCCTGACCTCACCCCCATGCTATATCTGGTGCCCTGGACTCCCACCCTGCCTGAAGCCCTGCTGTGTCTTCATGGGAGCGCCCCATGCAGGACATCCCCCCTGCCCCCCAGGAAGACAGCCTATAAGGCCAGGCGCTCCAGGGCGCCCCAGCCGCAATCACCCCCACCACAACAGTCACGTGCTTGGGGACAGCAGGACCCCAAAGGTCCCCCCACCAACAGTCAGGCCCCTCGGCCCCCTTGCCCGTCAGCCCTGCCAGGACCTCAAGGGAGGTCACACTACTGGGGCCACTTCTCCTTTGTTTTATTTTAAGACTCCAAGGAAAATGTGGCAAGAATCCTGTGTTAAGTCTGATTTCAAAATCGTTGGAATATTGACAGAAGAGGTGGGTGTTTGAGATAGTTCTCTTTTTCACTCATGTTCAGACCATAAACTCCTTCAAAATTCGACTTTAATTGAAAAAAGAAGGGAAAACCACTAGACCATTCAGGTATGACCTAAATCAAATCCCTTACGATTATACAGTGGAAGTGAGACATAGATTCAGGAGATTGGAGCTGATAGAGTGCTTGAAGAACTATGGACGGAGGTTTGTAGCATTATACAGGAGACAGTGATTAAAACCATCCCCAAGAAAAAGAAATGCAAAAAGGCAAAATGGTTATCTGAGCAGGCCTTGCAAATATCTCAGAAAAGAAGAGAAGTGAAAGGCAAGGAGAAAAGGAAAGATACACCCATCTGAACACAGAGTTCCAAAGAATAGCAAGGAGAGATAAGAAAGCCTTCTTCAGTGATCAGTGCAAAGAAATAGAGGAAAACAATAGAATGCAAAAGACTAGAGATCTCTTCAAGAAAATTAGAGATACCATGGGAACATTTCATGCAAAGATGGGCACAATAAAGGACAGAAATGGTATGGACCTAACAGAAGCAGAAGATATTAAGAAGAGGTGGCAAGAATACACAGAAGAACTGTACAAAAAATATCTTAATGACCTAGATAACCACAATGGTGTGAGCACTCACCTAGAGCCAGATATCCTGGAATGTGAAGTCAAGTGGCCATCACTATCAACAAAGCTAGTGAAGGAGATGGAATTCCAGCTGAGCTATTTCAAATCCTAAAAAATGATGCTATGATAGTGCTGTACTCAATATGCCAGCAAATTTGGAAAACTCAGCAGTGGCCACAGGACTGGAAAAGGTCAGTTTTCATTCCAGTCCCAAAGAAAGACAATGCCAAAGACTGTTCCAACTACCACACAATTGCACTCATTTCACATGCTAGCAAAGTAATGCTCAAAATTCTCCAAGCTAGGCTTCAACAGTATATGAACAGAAAACTTCCAGATGTACCAGCTGGATTTAGAAAAGGCAGAGGAACCAGAGATCAAATTGTCAACATCCATCATAGAAAAAGCAAGAGAATTCCAGAAAACCATCTACTTCAGCTTCATTGATTACACCAGAGCCTTTGATTGTGTGGATCACAACAAACTAGTGAGGATCACAGCAAACAAAAATTCTTAAAGAGATGAGAATACCAGACCACCTTACCTACCTCTTGCAGAACCTGTATACACATCAAGAAGCAACAGTTAGAACCAGCCACATGGAACAACAGATTGGTTCAAAATTGGGAAAGGAGTACATGGAGGCTGTATATTGTCACCCTGCTTATTTAAAGTATATGCAGAGTACATCATTCAAAATGCTAGGCTGGATGAATCACAAGCTGGAATCAAGATTGCTGGGAGGAATATCAGTCACCTCAGATATGCAGATGACACCACCCTCATGGAAGAAAGTGAAGAACTAAAGAGCCACTTGCTGAGGGTGAATGAAATGAGGTGAATGAGGAGAGTGAAAAAGCTGGCTTAAAACCCAACATTTGAAAAACTAAATCATGGCATCTGGTCCCATCACTTCATGGCAAATAGATGGGAAAACAATGGAAACAAGGACAAACTTTATTTTCTTGGGCTCCAAAATTACTGAGGTCGGTGATTGCAGCCATGAAATTAAAGGATGCTTGCTTCTTGGAAGGAAAGCTATGACAAACCTAGGCAGTGTATGAAAAAGCAAAGAGATTACTTTGCCTACAGTGGTCCATATAGTCAAAGCTATGATTTTTCCAGTAGTCATGTATGGATGTGAGAGTTAGACCATAAAGAAAGCTGAGTGCCGAAGAATTGATGCTTCTGAACTGTGATGTTGGAGAAGACTCTTGAGAGTCCCTTGGACAGAAAGGAGATTAAACCAGTCAACCCTAAAGGAAATCAAGCCTAATTATTCATTGGAAGGACTAATGCTGAAGCTAAAACTCCAATACTTTGGCCAGCTTATGAGAAGAGTTGACTCACTGGAAAAGACTCTGATGCTGGGAAAGATTGAAGGCAGGAGGAGAAGGGGACAACAGAGGATGGGATGGTTGTTTGGCATCACTGACTCAATGGACATGAGTTTGAGTAAACTCCAGGGGGTGGTGATGGACAGGGAGGCCTGGTGTGCTACAATCCACGGGGTGGTAAAGAGTCGGACATGACTGTGTGACTGAAAAACTAAGTTCTGTTTCTTAAAAAGTCTTCTTTTGTATTCTAAGGATTGTCTCCTGAGATGCGAGGACCCAAGGGCAGCGGGTTCGGGGGAGACAGAGCACAGGGCGTGATCCACGAGGGTCCGGCCAGCAAACTGAGCCTGGCTGAGGCACCCCAGCCACCTAGGGCCTGGGTTCTGGTCCAGGAGCCCCACACCCTGTCCTCAGCCTGTCTCCTCACTGGCGACCTGAGAACATTTAGGGGCTAGACACTGGCTCTCGGAAAGTCTGCCTGTCTTCCCCAGGACAGTCCTCCCCAGGTCGGGCTGAGGTGCAATGGGGCAGGCGTGGGCCCTGCTCTGTGGCCCAGGGAGCCTCAGGTCTCAGCCAGGGGAGCAGAATGGTCCCTGAGGCCCTAAGGACCCGCTGGGGGCCCCTCAGGAGCCCACAGGCCTCCTGGGATCTGGCACAGTGGCAGCAGCGGGTCATCTGGATGTCAGGACAAGGTCCTGCTTCTTCCTCTGATGGTTTTCACGGGGGGCCAGTGAGGGCAGCCACCCAGGAAGCCAGTGGTGGGGTCCCACTTTCACGGGTGATCTCAGAGGCCAGGAGGCTGGTGCCTCATCGTTTCCACGGGAAACGGTTCCCAACCCACAGGGGGGCCGCCGGCTGCACGCCCGAGGTGCCCACACAGGAGGCTGCCTGTGAGCTCAGGGAGGGGAGCCGGAGTGGGGGCTGCGCTTCCTGGAAACCCTCTGGCCCCACCCTGCTCGACAGCGGGAGGCCTGAGCTTGGCCTCCCTGAGGCCTGCAGGCTCTTGACCCCCAGAGGGCTCTCCAAGCCCAGCATGGGAGGGTCCCAGACGAGGAGACAGGCAGGAGCCCAAGAGCCTGGGCCTGGCTGCACCTGCTCCCTGCACGCACGTGCCCAGCCGGCCACCCACCGGGGACGGAGGGACATGTCTCTTTCTTCACAGCCTGCTCCTACCCCTCAGCCTGGCCCGGAGCCCTCCCTGTGGGCCCCAGGCCCCACCTGGATGCCCGGCTCAGCAGGCCTGGACCCTGAAGTCAGTGCTGGTCCCAGGGAGTGATGCCGTCATAGAAAGGCCTGGGCTCTCACCTCTCCTCCCAGGGCCTCACGGAGTCCACAGATGGCGGCATGTCCTCTCCTCTCCCTCCTGCCGCTTGGCATCTGGGAGCTGAGTTAGAAAGTCCGCCGAGAACCAGAACCACGGTACAGCCTGAGTCCCCTGCTTGCTGGGCTGCTATGAGGCTGTGCTTCTCCCAGGCTGCATGTGGCTTCTGCTACTGTGCCTCAAAAGCCCCAATGAACCCCGCATAAGCTGTGTGGAGGGCGGCCCTGCCAGCCCCAGCAGCTGTTCCCCAGAAACCTGTGTCTCCTGCCCCGGCCAGGCTCCAGGGGCCCACGTCTGGTGACCACTGGTCGGGGGCCCCTCTGAAGAGGCCAGCACTGCAGAGTCATCAGGTCCAGGGCCGGCTGTGGCCAGTGCCAGCCGACCCCAGCACACCCCCTGCCGAGACAGCAGGCCGGTTTCAGCTCAGGCTCAGAGTTTGCTCTTCAAACAAACATCTCCCCAAGGTAGACGTTCACGGTGGGTCTCAGATCACAGTTGTCTCTGGCAACTGTGGGACCAGCGGGGCAGGAAGGTGCCAAGGAGCCAGGTGACCCTTAACGGCGACAACAACAAAACTCCGCCCTTGGGACTCGGAGTCCTAATCCTCTGCCACACTCCTGTACGGTTACTAGAAAACCGTAATAATTTGGGCAAAGGGTGGATAAGACACAGGCTGACCTCTGACCAGATGCTCCTGCTTGGAAGGAAGCCCTGAAAACCCACAGAAAAAGTGATCTGAGCTTTTTACCCATTGAGAGAAAATACACATGCACACACATAGACAAACCCACACACATACACACATATACACAGACATGCACATACTACACACATACACACACACACACACACACACACACACACACAATGTGGACAGACAGGCATGCTATTCCAACCTCTGTGTTCGTCGGCATTGGACACACACCTCTGAGCAGGGCAGGGCCTGATAAGCACTCATCGGTGTCCTGCCCAGACACCCGCCTCACCTGCCCACGGCGGGGGGCACACCTGCCCTTCATCCCAGGCAGCTGGGAAGGGCATCTCCTGGAGATTTAATCTGTCTCATTGTGAGTGAGGCTGAGTGTCTGATATCATTTGGGAGACATTTCTTCCTGTTCTGTGACCCGTGTATTGTGGCCTTTGCTACTGTGTTACCGGGTTATCAGCCTTTTCTTATCAACAGGCGGTTCTTCACGCACGTGCACGAGTGCATTTTCAATTTCAAAGGTCAGTTCAGTTCAGCTACTCAGTCGTGTCCGACTCTTTGTGACCCCATGGACTGTAGCACACCAGGCCTCCCTGTCCATGGCCAACTCCCGGAGCTTGCTCAGACTCATGTCCGTTGAGTCAGTGATGCCATCCAACCATCTCATCCTCTGTCGTCCCCTTCTCCTCCTGCCTTCAATCTTTCCCAGCATCAGGGTCTTTTCTAATGTATACAGTTTATTTCTAAGATCTCACTGTGTTCGTTCTTTTCCAGTTTTTATTTTCACCACTATTTTATTGTCTCACTGTGAGCGCCTGTCCTACTGCGTCTGTGTTCTGCTCCTTGTCTGTGATGTCAGAACCCGCGGGAACTTTCCCGTTTCTCGCTAACATTTTTCTCCTGGGGAGCCCTCTATCCCCTGCTCCGTCCCCCACCCCCCATCACATGGCTCTGTCCACCCCCACCGCCCCCAGGAGCGGGAGGACACCCTGAGGCAAGTTTGCTGCCATGTGGTCCACATGCCGTCACTTGAGCTAGCGATCAGGGCAGGCAGGGCCGTCCCTCCCTGTGGTCTGAGGGCTCTGGTGTCCAGTTGGCCCCTGGTTCCCAGTAGTTCTGGTCTCAGGGGAGGGGGAAGCAGCAATCCATGGGGTGGGCGTGGGGCTCCTCTTTTCTGTCTCTGCCAGTAGCTCCAGGTCTCTGCATGATGGGAATTCCTTGCAAGCAATCCTCCAGCCCGGCGGTCAGGCCACATGGCTCTCCCCTTCTCTCGTGACCACGAGACGGCAGTCTGCATGGTAATGAGCTAATTAAGCTGAAGACTTGATTGATTTTAAATGGCAATTTGTGAGTGGCTCAGCCATTAAGCCCATAATGGGAGTTTTAGGAGCTAGTGGGCCAAGCGCCAAGCACCCTGGGCAGGCACACCTGCTGTGGCCAGCCCAGAGATGCTGTCCACCCGCCAGGAGGGCGGCTGCTCCCTGTGGGGTCATGTCCCTGCAGGCCAGACCCTCCCTTCAGCCTCGGCCTGAGTGTGGTTAGGACAGATGTTCCTGTCACAGCTTCCGTGAGATGACCGGGATGACCGGCGGCCAGAGCACCTGCTGGGCCCTCTCCTTCCCGCCTCTGAGGCCCCAGGTGGCTGGGTCTCCTGGGGAAGCCTGGAGGATGGTGGGGGAGTCATGGGATCGCCACCTGCTCCTCCCCGCCACCTCCCAACACCCCAGTTTACACTGGGGGAAACCTGGGGGACCCTGGTGGCCAAGGGCCCAATCACCCTCCTAACCTTCATCTCCTGTATTCTGAAGACAGAAGGGCCCACAAAGCAAGTCAGAGCAGTGACCTCGGTGCCTCGAGCCGCACTGCTGCACAGTCTCCACGTGCGGCCCCCCAGAGCCTGTGCCTTGGACACGGAACCTGGGCCGCGGACACAGACCCTGGCCATAGACACAGAGGGCCCTTGTCCCGGGGGAGTGCCCTGGGAAGCAAGTGTGGGGGGCAGCCTTCCCCATCAGAGCCGAGTTTGCCAGGAAGCCCACAGGCTGGGGGAACAGAGCCCACCAGAGGTTTCTAGGACTCAAGCACCTCGTGTGTCAAAGGCCAACACGGGGCCCGAGTGTGCGTCCACTGTGGGGCCAGAGCCAGGTCGAGACCCACAGGGCCACTTCACGGGCAGGAGCCACAGGGGTGGCCAGGACCCAACAGAATCACAGGTTTGGATGCTGGGCAAGCGCGTGACACGTGGCCAGGACCACACAGACGCTAGTGCCCAAGGGAGACAGGACAGCTCTCTGTGCAGGACAGACCGGGGGCCCTGTGGAGGCCGGTCCCCAGGAACCACGTGAGGCTGTCCTGGGGCGGCCCGGCCTTCCACAGGGACCTCCGAGCCCACAGGTCACTGACGGCAGAGGCCTGGCGAGTTACAGCTAATTGAGCTCAGCCACGCGATGGTCACAGCACGGGACACATGCCTCGACCTGTAATTACAACCCTCGGACTGATGTTAAAGGTCAGAGGCGCCCGTGCCAGCCAGCCATTCTGGAGGGGCCCCGAGCAGGGCGGGCACTGGGAAGTTACTGCTAACCATCTTCACACCCCCTTGGAATGCAGCCTGGGACCTCGGGCCTGGGGTCAGGCTGTCCGAGTCCACCGCCCCTGGGATCTCTCAGCAGATTCAGCTGAGTCCACGCAATGCAGAGGCATGGTAAATCCCTTGGTTTTACTTTAACGTGTACATTCAGACCTGCTTCAGAGCAGCCAAACAGTGCAATGCTTCCAGAGAGAAGGGTGGGAGGCCTGGGGCTCTGCCTGCTCCAGGGGACAAGTGGGTCCACGTGGGACCTGGGATGTCACACACTCTGGCAAAAACACACAGACACACACACAGGACACAGAGACACACAGGGACACACAGTCATTGGGCACACAGACACGCTCAGGGACAGACAGACAAACACTCGGGGACACACACACACAGGGACATACAGACACAGGGACACCCAGACATGCACACACGGACACCCCACACACACATCAGTGACACAAACCCACACAGGTCCCAGTTCTGACTCTCCAGTACTCTCTACAGCCATGTTGTGGTCTCCCTGAGGCCCCTTCCTGGACAGACACTGGCCCAAGGACCCTCATCCTGTCTTCAGAGGCATCCACCCGGATGCCATCCCCTACAGGGCAGGCAGCAACCACACAGCAGTGTGACTGATGATGTCACATGTAATTATACACTCTGAGAATCAGTTCAGTCACTCAGTCGTGTCTGACTCTTCGTGACCCCATGGACTGCAGCATGTCAGGCCTCCCTGTCCATCACCAACTCCCGGAGTTTGCTCAAACTCATGTCCATTGAGTCGGTGATGCCATCCAACCATCTTACCCTCTGTCATCCCCTTCTCCTGCCTTCAATCTTTCCCAGCTTCAGGGTCTTTTTCAGTGAGTCAGTTCTTCGCATCAGGTGGCCAAAGTACTGGAGTTTCAGCTTCAACACCAGTCCTTCCAATGAATATTCAGGACTGTTTTCCTTTAGGATGGACTGGTTTGATCTCCTTGCAGTGCAAGGGACTCTCAGTAGTCTTCTCCAACACCATATCAAAAGTAATAAACAAAAGTGTTGTCAAGTGAAGTCACACGTGAGCGGCCCTGTCCCTGCCCACAGGTGGGTCTGCAGCCACCAGCAGCTCTCCACAAGCTGCACCTTCTCCCCAAGAGCCTTCTCACGCCTCCTCCGTGTCAGTCTGCTCTGCGTGCCCCACAGACAGAGGCGCACATTTAAGCTCTGCTTTCATATGATTTCATGACTGGCTCTAAGAGTTTGTGACGATTACACCTCACAGCACCAGTGGAGTCGCTCCCAGTGGCACAGCAAAGGAAACACTGTCAAGAGTTGTCCAGCCATCTGTCCCCTGTTAATGACCGTGAGGTCTGGAAAAAACACCCACAACACTGAAGAGAGCCCAAAGACAGAAACCAGAGGGACCTACACTTTGAGGAAGAGACCAGCACGAATCAATTTCTGTGTTTCCTTATGACTGTTTTTTCCAGAGGGCAGGTCTTACCTGGGGTCATGCAGAGTAGCCAACACTCAGACAGAAGCCTATAGCCTGACTGGATTGAAAAATTAGAGCTCAGGGTGATCACAGTAACTGAAAAGGGAGGAGGCAGATCCCAGAAAGGAAAGAGCTTGACAGGCCAAACCCCAAGTTCTGTATGAACTCTTGAAATATCTGGCTGACCCTTGAATCACACACAAGAGGCAGGTCCTGAGATGCCAGCAGAAGCTAAAAATCCAGAGGTTTCAGCTTTTGTCACCACAGGGAGACACACTTGGAGTTTCAGCCCAGCTCTGGCAAAACAACAGTGACCAACAGCAACCACAGAAGTCAATGCTGTCCAGAAGAACATAACAGAATAGAGTCTCTACAATGCATCAGTCACAGTGTCCTGGAAACAATGCAAAATTACTAGACATGTGAGTAAACAGGAAAACAGGATCCACAAATCAGTGGAGACCTCAAGGTGACCCAGATGTTACTAAATCCTTGTAGCAGACAAGGATTTAAAAACAGCTATTGCAACCATGCTCAAGGATGTAAAGGAAAATATGTTTGTAATGAATTAACAAAGAGCAAATCTCAGCAGTGGAATAGAATAGGATTTGGCTTTTTTCTTTTTTTTCCCCTAAAAAAGCCATATAGTAAATTGTTTAGGTTTGTGGGCTATACATTCTGATTTTCAATTACTCAATTTGCCCCTGTAGTGCAAAAACAGCCATGACATACATGAACAGACGGACACCATTGTGCTCCAATAAGACTTTATTTACAAAAACAGTCAGCCAGCCCATGAGTGTAACCTGCTCGCCCTTGAAATACAAGATATCTAAAAGAACCAAATTGGAACTCTAGAACTGAAGAACTGAATATCTGATACAAAAAAAAAGTCAATGGATAAGCTTAACAGCAGATAAAGACAACAGTAGAAATTATCCAAAGTACAAAGAAAAAGATAAAAACTGGACAGAGCCTCAGTAGTGTGTGTGATGATAACAGAAGACACAACGTAAATAAAGTTGGAGCCTTAGAAAGAGGAGAGGGAAAACAGGGTAGAAAAATCTGAAGAAATGACGACCAAAAGTGTCCCTGATTTGATGAAAAATATAAACCTAGAGACTTGAGAAACACTTCACATTAGATGATTTCTACTAATCTGTGTGCCAGTGAAGCTGGAGCAGGTATGAGAAAAGCTAGGGTGCAGGGAAGGTAAGCTTGAGGGGGCTGGGGCCTCAGAAGAGGGGGGCTGAGGGGCCGCTCTGGCTGGCCCCAAGCAGGGAACCATGGCAGAGGCCCAGGTGCAGACAGTTCACGCAGACAGTCACAGGGCATGCTTGCTGGAGTAGCTGGTGACCAGGTCACTGAGACCTTACTCCACGAAAGGATTCACTGAACACGAGCTATGACAGGCAGACACCAGCAAAAACAGCCAAGGCAGGAAGAAGTAAGGTTTCCATCAGGGTCACACAGACCCCAGCACCACACAAACCCTCTCTTTGCACGAGACGTAAAAAGGGCCCAGAAGGGCATGTACTCAGTGACTCTGCTATTATAGAATGAGGAAGCTGGAGGCTGGTGGCCCTGGAGGCCAAACAAACCAGAAAAGGCATTCTTCAAAGTTCTAAGATTCAAGAACAGAAAGTTAATTACATCACAGGGAGCCATCATGAGAGGAGACAAGCCAGCCTCAGTGGGGCTTGGTGGCTGGCTGGGAGACTGAGGGTAACAATCAGACTTGCCTCGAAGTCCACCAGAGCCAGGACACAGGACACTTCACTTTGCTGGGAGCAGGGGGGACAGTGCTGGGCTTGGAGAATCTGCAAACAGATTTCCTGTTGGGGAGCAGGATTACATCTCATTGCCCTTTACCATCTGAGCCACCAGGGAAGCCCTCCATCGACCTTTATACTTTCATGTGAAAAATTTCAGCAAGGTGTTTTCTCCAAGGACATGTTTTCTGCAGATAAAGTGTGTGGTCAATGTTCCAAGGTGTCATAAACCAGGTCTGCCATTCACGTGGCGGCTCTGCCGCTGCAGCCACCACTATCAGGGTGCTTCCAGCATGGCCCCCAAAGCCAGGACTTTGTCATGGGCCACTGCCCGGAGCCAGAGCAGCAGGAAGCCGTGGGACTATTGATTTCTGATACGGATACTACGCTGCAGAGGGCAAAGGGTTCCCAAGGCGGGGAGGCCATCAGAGGACCCCACATGGGCACCAGGTCACGAGAGAAGCTGGAATGAGAAGCTGGTTCTCATCCCTGGAGAACAGTACTGCCAACGCCCTCACTGGGACCACTCTGCACCCCCAGCACGCAGGAGGCTCAGGACGAAGTGCAGCAGCTGCCCCAGGACCCTTCCCTGGATGCTGCCCCCCCCAATGCTGCCCCCCCTGTTGGTCCCCAGGACCCCCCATGGCCTCCCACCCACCACTGCTGGCCCCCCTGCTGGCCTCCAGGGGCCCCCATAAGCCCCCCTGTTGGGGCTGCTCGATGGAGCCCCACCTGTCTGAGGGATCAAGAGTCAGGGCTTCTGCACATTCGAGTGCTTTCTGTTCTGAGGTCACTCGCACGTTATTGTTTTATCCCTTGTAGACTAGGCTTCCTCATCGTATGAGGATAAGGCTAGACCTTTCTGGGAGGCCATAAAGATGAAAGTCAGATTCCTGCAAAGAAGGTGGATTACATGCTTCTTTCCCAAGCCCAGAAAAAGCAAAAGGGCTATGGTGTCATTTATTTTCGGGCCAGCAGGAAGAAGGGACCTAAAAATGCTGGCATCCTGGTCCTTGACCCTTGCAGCCCACAAACTCCTGCTGGGCCCCGTGAGATCTGGCCGCCTGCAGGCAGGGACAGCCCACTGGCCACCGCCGGGGGCTGGGGATGGGAGGTCTGGGGCCACATGATGCAAGGAAACCCGCAGGAAAAGGAGCCACAACCTCGACAAAAAACGTGCGTTCAATGATTACAAACCTTTTGTTAAATATGAGAAAGTACTGGAGCAGAAACCAAAGACTCACTGGAGGAGCTGGAAGATGAAGTTAGAGGCCTCTCAGAAGACAGAGGACGAAGACAGAGGCACCAGTGCAGCGGAGGAAATTCAAGAGAAGGAGCACACGTTCCCTCAGGGGAGCTGGTGGGGAGGCTGCCGCGGGCTCTGGGTGACCTGCCCACAGGGGTCCCACACTGCATCCCCCTGAAGCGCATCATCGCCGGGGAGTGGGGGTCCCCAGCATGAACCCCGCAGGTCACAGGTCGCTGGGGGCAGTCAGTGTCACCTCCCCTGCACAGCCAGACCCTGAGCAATAGGAGAGTCATGTCTGGTGGAAGATGAGTCCACACAAAGGGGGCTGCCCAAGGCCGAAGGCATGGAGTGCCCGGCGAGGTGCCCTTGGAGGACAGAGGCTGAGGGCAGGTGCCGGCCCTGCAGAAGGGGCAAAGCAGCGAGCGGGGGGGATGGAGGCCAGCAGCCTGAGCGGGGCGGGCGCAAATAGGGCATTCAGTGTCCGTTCGGAGGAAACTGCACCGCCGACCCCGGGCGGCATCGGCGTCAGGAAAACGGACGGTCCTGCAGGGGCCAGGACGGCGCGCGTGCTGCCCCACGGCCACCTTCTGTGTCCCCAAGTGCGCAGGCCTTCTCGGAACAGGGCGCTCTGCTCGGCAGGACTGGGAGCAAGAGGCTGTCCAAGGGAGACGGTCCCCTGAAGCCCAGACCAGCGTCCACGCCTGCCGCCCGAGCCAGGACTTCCCTGCATGGATATGAGGCTGTGGCCCCGCCCCGCACACACCTCAGGGGCCGCGACGGGAGGGCGGCCAGAGCGCAGACCAGGGCGTGGCTGTGGGCCCAAGACCTTGCTCCCCGATGGTGTGTCTCGTTTAACTTTAACTGCCCGCTGTAAGGCCGTGCGGATGTGGCTGAAAACAACCAACCCTGGTCCTGTGGCTCCTGGAGGCGGGCAGGGTCGGTGATGCGGGGGTCCCACGCGCCCGGGCAGCCCGCTCTCGGACGCGGCTACTGCGGCGGTGGGCGCAGGGCCAGGTCCCTGCAGGGACAGAGCGCGTGGCCCACTCTCCCACGGGCCGCGAGCCCGCCTCCTTCCGTGCGGGGAGATGCGCGCTGGGCTCAAAGGCGTCACATCCGCCTCCCAAGAGGTTCCACGTGTCACCACTGAAAGGGGCCCCGGGGAAAACGGGGTCTCCATGGAAAGCCTTGGGATGCCTCTCACAGCCAGTCCCCTGGATGCCCTCTGGGGGCCCTGCAGAGACCCTTGCAAGGGTCCCCACCCCCCACCCCGCACAGGCTGAGGTGGAGGGGAGGGGGCGGGGGAGATGTTGGGAAGAGGGTCCCAGAGCTCCGGGGAGGGAGACCAGGACTTGAACCCGCTCCCCTAGTTTGCTGAGAGAGCTGGGCCTTGTCCCTGGGCGGCCGCCATGCGCGACCACCCTGCCCCTCCCGGTGCACCCTGTGGGTGCACCCCAAGGAAAGCAGAGGGGGTGCTGGGCCTGGAAGGCCTCTGGCCCCTAAGTGCAGGCCGGACTCGGCGCTGAGAGAGCCCGACCTGCAGAGCGTTCTTGGTTCTGTCGAGTTAATGAGTAAGAGATTTCCACAAGGGGTGCCACAGTCTCCATCCCAGGGCCTGCCCGGAAAAACTGCCCTCCTTTTCCAGCTTATCCTCCAGAAGGTAGGGTGTTGGGGGGTGGGGCTGGGAGACTGCTGGACATGGGGGTTTGTCCACAGGCCCCACCTCACATGCTCACCCCTGAGGCCTGCTCACTAACTGTATTTTTAAATGGCAGTCAGCTGACCCCTCCCCTCAAATCCTAGCAGCACGGTACCGGAGACCCCAGCACCGAGAGGGTCACGAGTGGTTGGGGCTTGAGGTGCCCCTGTGTGGAGCTGACAGGGGTCACACAGAGGTCACTCCTCATCCAGCTGGCTCCATGCAACACCCTCTCCAGCTGCAGACTCAGTGTGTGAAAGCCAGTGCCCTGATGGGGCTGCTAAGTCATCCTTACCCCCAACAGGGGGGCTGGAGCTGCAGGGACAGGTGTGGGGGCAGGAGTGCCAAGCCCCCCCTTACCCGCACTAGAGGGCACTGGCCCTGTCCTGGCCACCACCGTGAGGTCCTGCCTCCCACTACTGACCTCAGACTTAGTGTCTGGAGTCATTGTGTCTGTTTTGGCATTTTCATTTTCATTTAACCATTATTTGTTGAACTCTTATCAAGCTGGGCGCTGTGCAGGGTGACTACGAGTTCACAGAATGTCCACCAGGCACCTTCTAAGCGCCTGTTAAGATGCTGGACCTGGTGGTGTTCCCACCGAGGAGGCTGAAGTTGACAGTTGACAGTGCAGATGGGACCGGCTGGCCTGTAGCCTGGGACAGGTGCATCACGGCCTCAGACTGACTTCAGCTTCTGGGAAGCCGGTGAGACTCCTGGTTCTCAGGCCAGTCCCAACACCCCACATCAGAGCTTCCAGGGTGAAGAGGGGTCAGCAGCTTGCCCACAGCGAGGCCTCTTGCCCGTCACGAGGCCTCTTACATGCTGTGACATCCCAGGCAGGAGCCAGGCGTGGGGGGCCCTGGGGAGCCTCGAGTCCTATGAGGCTGAAGGCAGCCTCCAGGAGCCCAGCCCAGCTGTGCCTGCTCAAGGTAGTGCCCGCTGCCCACCCCGAAGCCCCGCCTGGGCCTGGCCCCCGAAGATCCATGAGCCTGAAGCCCCTCGAGCCTGGGCCTGGCCCCAGCCTCACCCCGGAAGCTCTGATGTGAGCTGTTGGAGCTGGCCTGAGAACCAGGGGTCTCGCCAGCTTCCCAGAAGCTGAAAACAGTCTGAGGCTGTGACACACCCGCCCTGGGCTGCAGGGAAGCTGGTCCCGTCTGAACTGTCAATGAAGGAGCAGGAGGACGGCTTTGCCGCCTCGGGGTTTGGAAGGGGCGGCAGGCACACTTGACGTTCCCAGGCTCACCCCGCTTGGCTCCCGAGTCCCTGCAGGTGCGGCCGGGGTAGGACACAGCCTCCTGGGAGCCTCCATCCGAACTGGCCTCTGCAAAGCAGCTGGAGGCAGACGGACCCCCCACCCCTCCCGCAGGCAGAGCCACAGCAGGCCTGCTTCCAGCCCTGACTCTGTGCAGGGCCCCGTAGGGCCCCCGCGCACAAGGCCTCGTGTCCCCCACTCTCTGACTAGAGGAAGCAGCCTTCATTCCGCCTCCGTGACCTTCCCTGAGTTCCAAGGGGCAGATTCAAGCAGTTGTTCATTAGGGAAGGGAGGGGATAGAGACCAGGGAGGAACAATCAAGAGCAGTCTTGGGGCAAGGTCCTGTTTTCCCATCAAGGGAAACACACCGTGTCTCTGAGCCATTCTGCAGATACAGAAACCCCTCCAGGTGGGAGCATTAATGATTAACGATATGCTGCCCGCAAGCATGCAGACCCCAGACCAGTCGGGCCTGAAGGCTGACGATGTGGACTCCTACTTAGCTCACCACCCGCCCATCAGAAGAATGTTCATGAGCTGATCACGCCCTCTGAACAATTACTGTGAAACTTGTCACTGTCCTCCCCAGTGGGAACACAAGGCTTTGGGGGAAGGAGCCCACGGTGGACCCCTTTGCCTGGCAAAGCCATAAAGCTCTCCTTTCTACTTCACCCCAGACTCTGTCTCTGAGATTCGATCGGCCTCAGGTGCCAGAAAAAGCTAAGTCTCCGACGTCAGCCCTGAAGTCCTGCCCTTGGAAGGGCTGTCTGGGGACTACTCTAGCTGGAAAGGCCTCTGTGAGCCCGGGACACAACTCTTGGGCGCCAAGCCTCCTTCCCCTGCCTCCGATCCCCAACAGGCTCTTCGAAGTGGCCCTTCCTGGGGCCAGGAGAAGCAGCAGCTTCTCCTGCTGGGGGGAGGTGCTTCGTGTCTAGGCCATCGCTGCTGATTGTGTTGGGGTATGTGCGTGCGTGCTAAGTCGCTTCAGTCATGTCCGACTCTTTGCAGCCCCATGGACTATAGCCCGCCAGGCTCCTCTGTCCATGGGATTCTCCAGGCAAGAATACTGGAGTGGGTAGCTATTCCCTCCTCCAGGGGATCTTCCCCACCCAGGGATCAAACCGGTGTCTCCTGTGACTCCTGCACAGCAGGTGGATTCTTTTCCGCTAAACCACCGGGGCCTAGGGGTGAAAGCAATGCACACACCAGACCCCGAGCCTGTCGCACACCCCTCGCGGACACTGGCAGGGAGAGCTGGGACCCAGAGTCACATGAGGGGACCTCAGGTCCCCAGGTCCACGGCCACACGGAAGCTAGATCTGAGTTGGTGCCACAGGTGAAACCCTCAACCCACGGGCACGAGTGCACAGCACAGAGAGCATGGCCCCTGGGTGGCCCTGTCCAGCCGGGTCCACGTCGAGCAGGGGCAGGGGCTGAGCGGCACCAGGACCCCTCGTGCAGAGGTCCACGTTCTAGGAGAGAAGGCTGCGGAGACTGCGGGCCCATGTCTGCTCCGCCCCAACATCCAGGCCCGCTAAATCTGAGAAGGAGCAGAGCCCTGTGAGCTGGTGGCCCCTCACCCTTCACCTTGTCCCAAAAGCTGCTGGAGACAGACGTTTCCAGCTTCCTGCCTCTCTTTCCCGGCAGAGAGCTCACAACTGACTGGACTTCGGCATGGTATCTCTGCAGGTGGCGAGCTCCCTGGAGCTTCCCGATTTACCCAGGAGGAAAGGGAGCCTTCCCTGCCCTTCTCCATGAGCCCACACCTGGCCACCCATGCCTGGGCCATGTCTGCGCCTGAAGCGCAGAGTCTGACTGGGGCCTGGACCACTGGGCTCAAGGCTGCCTGAGTCCACGCTCCTGGCCTGTCCCCTTCCCCACTGTCCGGCCCTGACCCCCCACAGGCTCCCCGGGCCCTGACGGCCTCCCCTCGCAGTAGCACCAGGCTCCCTGGTCGGTCTTCACCCGAACCTCCTTCCCCAGCCCCTCTGGCTTTGCCAGCCCCACCTTTTGTGGCCCGTCTCGACTGTCTCCCAGACGGGAAGCCTGCACCGCAGCCACCACCTGGTCTCAGCCTGGACTCTGACCCCGTGTCCAGCGAGCCCCGGGGCCTCTCCATTCTTTCTAGAATGGGTGCATAAACACTTGGCCTGCAGGTGTGACTTGAGACACAGTGGCTCCAAGGACAACCCCACGACCTTGAGGCACTGCCCGGGGCCTCAGTGCTGGCCCCACAGGCTGGTCAGGCTTGCAGAGACGAGCGGGCACCTCACCCTCTGCCCCGGGATGCAGGGGCCTGGAGGCCAGGACACACCCCACACAGCCACCCCAGGGCCTTCGTAAGACCCTGGGGCCCCCTGAGGGCCACCTGGACCCAGGGCGACGCCGGCACGCAGTGCCTTGTGTCCCGTGGCTGACCTCGCCTGCCCCTGGGACTGACACACTCTGAGGGACGTCTGGTCTGTTTTATCGGAAGCCATGGCACTACCAGGCATGTGGCAGCATTAATCTTGGCAAAGTGAATGTTAAACAAATGCTAGGAGCTGTGGCTACTAAGAATCCAGCACGTCGGCCGCAGTAATAAACAAACGTTTAGGCCTGGAGGTGGTCACTGCGTGCGGACCCTGGGCCAGGCTTCTCACGGGGGCATGTGAGCCGGCCGTGCAGACGCTGTGGCCCGTGAGTCTGAACCCATGGGTCTACTCCATCCAGTCTCGTGCCAGAGGCAGGGCAGAATTTCAGCTCGTGAGGGAGTTGCTGTGGACCAGGCCTCAGGGGCAAGCTGCCCCCGCCGCAGAGCCCCAGACCCCTGCCATGCTCATGGGGGTCTGAGCAGGTCTGGCCTTGCAAGCACACAGGGGGGTCACAGGGCACACCCCTCACGGGAGGCTGTGTGATAATTCAGATAAGAATTTGGGGAGCTTCGGGAGCCTCTTGCTGGGCTGGCACCTAGAGGCTTTGCAGTGTCCGTCCCTTTACTGTCCAGCTCTGTCCAGCTGAGCACATGTGTCCACACGCAAACCTGCAGGAGCAGGGCCGGGGCGGGCCGGCCTCCAGGCCCTGGGCTCTGTGCCGCCTCTGCGGGGCTGCCCTGCCTCAGACAGAAGGCCTGGGTGCTGAGGGGGGATCTGCGGGCCCGTCTGTCGGGTTCTACAGGCAGGGCTTGGGGGGAGAGCGGCCTTCGTAGGCCCCTGGGTTTCCCCCGCGCCCCTCTGACCCCCGCCCTGGACAGATGGAGGAGACAGACTTCACAGCATGAGAAGGGGTGGGGCAGGGACAGGAGATACGGGCAGGGCCGGTGGGGGGTGGACGGAGCAGGTGCAGCTGTGCGGCCGCCCTGGTGAAGTGGGTCTCTCGCAGGAGCACCCCCTGGCCGCCACCCACGGTTCCTGGTTCGGGGACGGGGAGCCCAGCTGAACCCCCCTCAGCCCGGGGAGGACCACACAGCCTGGGCCCCAGTGTGGGGAGGTCAGTCCCCAGGCCCATCAAGGGCAGAGACGGAGGAGCCCTGTCCCTGAGGGATGGTGGGGTGGGCAAAGGAGGGCCCGGGAGAGCCGCCCTGGCCTGCCGGGACCTCACCCGCTCCATGCTCCTGCTGAAGGGCGCTGGGACCCTGGGCAGACAACGCGGGGGGCCAGTTGGGCAAGGGGGCCAGTTGGGCAAGGGGGCCGGGAGGGCCCAGCAGAAGGGTCAGCGAGCTTGGGCCCTAGTCTTAGAGCCCCATGTGGTTCTCGCGGATGCCCTTGTGGGAAGTTGCCAGATGGACGGCTCCCTGGGGCGTCCCATCTATTGAGCAGGCAGGACCGGGGTGTCAGTGCCTCCCAACCTTTGCTCCTCATCCCCGGGACATTCCAGAGAGACACCTTAGCTCCAAATGCCAATTGTTTTACAGCCACAGTAATTCTCTCCCAGGCGGTTCCTGAGAAGGGAGACTTTACACCTTCAGCACAGGAATGCCGCTCCTCTGGAGACTCCAGGGAGCGGCCCTGGTCCCAGGCCTTGGCCGATGGGCCTTGATCCATCTGTCCTGCCAGGCCAGGTCCACTAGGGCCAATGGGCTCGTCTACGCTGGGGAGCACCCACCAAGCCATCCTGCGGATCACCCAGCCTTTCCCAGTCACCCCCTCCTCCAGACCCTCTTACAGATCCCCTCAGGGATGCGAGGGAAATTCAGTGGGAGCCACAGGAGGAGGGTGCTCCCACAGGGAAGAGGGACACGGGCTGGACCCGGCAGTGGGAGAGCTGACAGGACCAGGGCCCTCAGCTGTGAGAGCAGAGTCCTAACTACCGGGCCACCACGGGATTCCCACAGTCGCCTGCTGACGACTCCAGGAGGTCAGTGCTGGCCACCGCTCCCCACAGCCCAGGAGCACCCCTCGGGGCCTGCACTGGTGCCCGGGGCCCGCTCTGGTTCTCGCTGCACGTCAGAGAAACCACTGATGTGGCAGCTGGTCAGGACAGAGGCCCTGGGTATCCCAGCACCCGGGGTCTATGCCCCCTCCCCCGGCGAGGGCTGGGGCTGGATCGCATCCTGCTGGCCCGATGAGAAGCTGCATGACAGTGCTTTACAAGTGACAGGGCCCGGGCCCACGGAGCGGAGCCTGGGCGGATGAGGACCCTAAGGCTGGGCTCCAGCAGGCACATGGACAGGAGAGGGACTCGCGTCTCCAGGGGCCAGGCTGCTGCCGCCTCTGAGGCCCAGGTCTGGGCAGGGCGGGGGTGTGTGTGAGAAGGGTCCCACCTGAGGCCTGAGGCCCCCAGCTACTCCTCAGGGTGCCCGGGGGGGACCCTTCTGATTAGGAAAGACGCCCCCTACGCCTCCTGCAGAGTCCCTTCCTCCCAGGCTGGGTGAAGACGGAGGAGGCAACTGAACACTGACCCCTTGCAAACCCAGGGGCCACGTGGCAGGGCAAAGGTCTCTGAGGACCACCACGGCCGGGGCTTCCACCCCCACCAGCCCCCCCACCCAAGCTGCCTCCCCTGAAGCCAGGAGGGCCGACAGGTACCCATCTTCCCTGGAGTGTTTCTGCTGGGGTCAGGGCGGGGGGTGGCTTGGGGGCCACCCTGAGAGAGGCGGGGGAGAAGGAGGTGGTGAATCCCTGCCTGCCCCTGTGGCTCCTGGCCCAGGAGGAGAATCACGCCTCCCCACAGCTCTGGCCAAAAGTCAGTGCTGCCTTCACCCCCCACCCCCCACCCTGGGAACGCCAAGTCCAGGGGGGAGGGCAGGGGAGGGGCGTCCTGCCCTCTGCCCCACTGTGGCCTCGAGGAACACCTACTGCTCGGCCCGCCCCCCTCTAGGCCCCGGTTCTGGAAGCTGCCCAGATACCCCAGCCCAGGTGGACCCCCACCCAGTGCAGCCCCAGCTTCAGGATCCAGCTCGGCCGATGTGGGCCCATGGAGTGTTGGACCCAGGGGAGGCAGAGGAGACAGAATGGGAAGAGGAAGAAGGAATCCAGCCTGCTCTGAGACCCTAGTGGGTCCTGGCCAGTGGCTGCAGACTCAAGACCCCCGGGGAGCACGTCATCCACCCAGGGCCCCGGGCTGGCGGAGAAGGAGAACTTGCCTCCCAGTGGGGGCACCGGGTACACGGGTACTTGGAGATGGCTGGGTGCAGGTGGGGAGGCCTAGGGGGCGGCGAGGGGAGGGGGCGCTCCAGAGGCAGGGATCACAGCAAGCCCAAGCTGAGCCACCGGAGGGCCCTGGGGACCTGTGGGGGTCAGTGCAGCAGGTCCCGGAGGATGGGGCGAGGCTGGGAGGGGCCTGGGCACAGAGGGGCCTGGCTTGCGTGCTGTGGTGAGAAAGCGGGGTAGGGGCCCAGCATCTCCACAGAGGAGCCGCCAAACGCAGGGCAGCACGGGGGCCCAGGGCGGAGGGCAGCCCCTCAGGTCTCTCTGGGGCCCCCTCAGTTTCCTTGGCATGGCCCCCCAAGCCTCCCCCAATGTCTGCCTTTCCCCACCTCAAGTGGAAGCAGCAGTCCCCCTCAGGTGGAGTTGTTGAAAGGGCGAGGGGTGGGACAGGAAGACCCCCTCAAGACTCAAGACGGAGCAGGCTGGAGCAGGCTACACCTCCCTCCCCACCGCCAGAGAAGGTCCCCTCGGGAGGAGTGCCCGGGAGGTGGGGGGAGGCTCTTACTGGAGAGTAACACCCGCCCTCCACATGCACGCCCCGTGTCCCAGCCTGGGCTGGACTTGCACAGAAAGTTCACGCTTGCTCTATACCACAGTGGTGCTCCAGTTCCTAGGCGCGGACCCCAGGCAGTTGTGGGTCCGCCCTGCAAGCATCATTACATGGTTTTGTGGAAGAGAGAAGAATCCCCAGTTTGCTCCCAAGGGAGCCTCAGGTCAGGGTACTCTTAGAGCCCCAGGGAGGCTGGACCTGCCCAGCAAGTGACCAGTGTTGGCAGGCCCCCCGAGGTGGGGACATCCAGGGCACACGTGGCATGTGAGACCATATCCCCCTGCTCACATTTCACTTCTGACATCAGGAACTCCCACAAAAAGTCAGCGAGTGGAGGGCACTTGGGGCCGGGCAGGCACGGCCAGGGAACTGAACAGACAGAGCGGTAAGGAAGAGGCCAGAGAGCTTGAAGAAACAGAAAGACGTGACGGACTTAAAAGGGAGCTGGTTGGCAGAGCGGACACAGGCAGGCGGGGCCGAAGCAGAAACAATCTGTAACCAGCTGCCACCAGGACCCCCCCCAAGCCAGGTCGAGTCCTCGGACAGACTCTCCCCAGAGCGCCCCTACCATACTACTGAGGAGGCCAGGGCCCCCCAAGCCCCCCATTCCGAAACCACTGCTGACCCGTCCCAGTCTCGGCTGTTCTGTGAGTGTGCGGGGGTGGCCTCAGACTCCCTGCCGACAGAGTTTCTCCCTGCTCCACTTGCTAAGACACAAATGCCATCACATGTCCACCACCCCGGAAGACCCTCCCTGGTGTGGAAACTTTGGTCCTCAGCTGCTCCTGAGAAAGCCGACCTTCCTGTCACCTTGCCTGGAGTTTCCTGCGATTCCCACTTTGCCAGCTCAGCGGAGCACGTCGAGAGAAGAGTGATCTTTCAGACAAGGGTTTTTAACAGAGAAACAACTGTCAATGGAAAACTCACTCCTATAAATAGGATTTCACTGTGCTTCGTGTTGAGTGGCACCGTTTTTCTTTCTACACTGGGGACGGAGTGCTCCAGTGCTGGAAGGCAAGGACATTCCCTCTGTCCTGCACTAACGACCCGGACAAGCCCAACACACCGGAAAGCCGGCTGCCGGAGCCCCGCGCAGAGCAGCCCTGGGCGTCTGCGGGCAGGCGGAGCCGGGCCTGCGGACACCGGGGCCGGGGACTGGAGGAGGCCGCGCCCCCGGGCCAGGACCAGGTCACCGCGGCCCCGCGCCCTGCGCCCGGGACCGACCAGGCTCGCCGGTCTCTGAGCCCCTCCCTGAGCGACCTCGGTTCCGGTCCTGGCCCCTGCGGTCCCTGACCTGGCCTCTGGGAAGCCGGCCGGGACGCGCTGCTTCCACAGGGAGGAGCCCAGGAAGAAGGCGGCAGGCGGCCAGCTGTCCCCTGGGGGCACAGGTGGGGCCTGCAGACCCCGCGGCCGGCGTCGCGCCTGCGGAGCCCCAGGCAGCTTACCGATCTTGGCCAGGCTGGCCACGAGGATCCACAGCGCGATGATGTACGGGTCCTGGACGTGGTGCCATTTGAAGGCGACCACCTGGAAGCCCTGCGTCTCCCCGTGCGCGCCGCCAGGCTCCTCCTCGACGCCCCGCGCTCGCGGTAGCTCGCCCAGCGCCAGCAGCAGCGCCAGCAGGAGCCCCCACCTGGGGTCCGGAGCCCAGCGCCGCGACATCGCTGCGGTCGTTCAGTGCCTTGTCCGGATGCTCATGACGCGGGAGCCCTGGCGCGCTCGTCTGGACGCTCGCGGGACTCGCGTTGGGCTGCGCGGAGCCGAGCGCACTCTGGGCGCAGGCTGCCGTCCGGATCCCCGCCCGCCGGGGTGGCCTTTAATCCGGCGGCCCCCTCCCGCCCCGGGGCGGAGCCTTCCCGCCCGCCCCGCGTACACGCGAGCGCCGACCCAGCCGCCGGCTCCCCGCCAGCCCGCCGGCCGCCGGCGCACACCCACCCGGCCTGGCCGGCCCCTGGTCCCGGCTTCCCACCCGCGCGCCCCCGGCCCCTCATCCGCTGCCCTGTCCTCGCCCCGCGCGCTCTTCCTCCCGCCCTCCGGGGACCCGGTCTGAGGGCTCAGCCTCGCCTGCCGCCTCGCCTGGGGGCGGAGGGCAGCGTGGGAGGGGCTGGGGGCGGGGGCCGGGATCCCCCCGGCGGTGTCGGGGCGCGGTGCCTTGGGCGCCCCTCGGGGGCCCTTCACAGGCCTCCAGAGGAGCCCCGGCTGCTGTGAGCACCACTGCGGGTGCTCCTTAGCCCTCCAGGCCGGGCGAGGAGCGCTCCGGAGCCCCCTGGCAGCCTGCTGGTCGGCACCTGCCATGTGTCCACCTGGAACCTGTGTTTCCTGACGGGAGCCGCTGGGCAACAAACCAGGGCCTCCCCTCAGAGCCTCCGGTGGGCGGAACCAAGCCCCTCTGCCCCCCCCCCACCCGGGGCTCCCCTCCTCCTTTCTTGAGGGCTCCCCCCTCTGACCTGGGAGCTCTGTGTTGCCCCCCACCCCTGGACCTCCAGTGGAAGGACTCTGGGGCCCTTTCTCCCCCAGGGCTTGGCCTCGCTCCACCAGCAGGCCTCAGCTCCAGCTGGCCTCTGCTGCCAGCTGGACGGTCCATCTGGCCCAGGGAGAGGCACACACCACCCCCCTGTCCCCCAGAGCCCACCGCGGCTCCTCTGCCAGCGGTTCCCCTGGGACTCAGAGGCAGGCGCCCACCTCCAGGCCCCCAGCTCCAGCCCCCCCGGCCTCCAGTCCCCCCCGCCTCCAGCCCCCTGGCCTCCAGGCCTCCGGGCCCCTGGGCTCTGGTCCTTCGGCCCCCGGTCCCCCTGGCCTCCGGGCCCCCAGTCTCCGAGCCCCCAGTGTACTGTCCACAGCACCTTCAGAACTCCCCAAAGCCTGCCCGCTGCTCAGTGCCTATGGCCAGCCCACAGTGGCTCAGAGCCCTGCCCCTCCTTCACTGGCCTGTCTGCTCCTGTGGGCCCCCCTCTGAGAGGACGGGCCCCGGCCCCTCCCTGAGCCCCTGGTGCCTGCCTGGGGACTGCCGTCTGCGTCCCCTCTGCTTCCTGAGGTGCCTGCTCTCGCGTTGCCTTCTCCTGCTGCTTCTAATCTCAGCTCACAGGGGTGACTCAAGCCTCCCCTCCTCCAGGCTCCCGGCAGGTCTGCCATGCCCGTGGGAACGTCTTTCCATGAGTGAAGGGCTCCACAAAGGACCCGAGACCACCTGACACACAGAGGCCCCGGGAGATGCTGGCTGGATGCAGGGGCAGACGGACGGGTGGATGTGTGGGTGCGGAGGTGGGTAGGCGCATCTTTTAATACCTGAGTCTGTGTCAGGATCCCAGGAGACTTGAACAGTGTCACTATCCCTTGGGTCTTCTGTTTTTTTGCTGGTGGGAAGTGGCCACCAGTGGTGTGATGGAGAGAAAGCAAGTTCAAATTCTGCTCCACAGGAGAGCTTGCTGAGTGGCTGAGCTCTGAGTGGTGGGTGAAGCTGGCTGGCTCATTGGGAAGATGCTGCCAAGGGCTTCAGTGCTCCCTGGGTGTCCCTCTGCCCTGAGGTAGCCTGGGGGTCCTGACAGGGGGAGGAAGGCCAACCTCAAATGTTGCTGTGAGCGCAGGATGCGGGTGGGGGCAGCGCCCAGCAGCAGGACGTGGCCAGCACACTGGGCTGTGGTGGCTCAGCCATGTCCGTGTGTCTGTCCCCAGCTCTACCCTCAGCCTCCTGTCCCAGAGACAGCCACCAGACCAGCTCGGGGCACTTGCGGCCCAGTCCACGCCATTCTTTTCTCAGGGCTCTGGGCAAAGCCTTCAGGAAGAGTGGCCTCTGCGTGTTCCCATCACCCAGGACACTCCCATCCCTGCTGGGACGATGCGTGCCCCACGTGTCCTGTCAGCCCCTGGGGTTTGAGCCCCCGTCCTAAGAACTCACAGCATTCCTCCTGAGAGGGGCTGCTCTGAGACCCACGGAGCCATTCAAAGGGTAGAAGAGCAGAGTGTTATTGGGTGGACTCACGGATTCTGCAGTGCCATTGTTGGCTGTGGCTGGGGTGCTGCCAGGAACAGAGGAAGGGAAGCAAGCCCCTGCAGAGGTGGGTGAGCCCTGGGGCACCTCGTGTGACGGGTAGCACTCAGGTGAGGAATATGGCTGCGGGGCTGTGTTTGTGGGCATCTGCAGGATGAATGCATCTCCAGGGTGGATGGTCTGAGAACCATGCCAGCCTCCCCAGCGAGCCTGGTCAGCATCACGGTGTGGGGTGTGCATCGTCCCCTCCTGACCCCTCCGTGCCCAGCTGCCGGCCCCTCCCCTTGACCACTCCTCCAGTGTTACCCCTTGGACTGCGGCCGTGGGTTGGTGGGCAGCCTCTAACCGGGTGTGTGGTTTTAGGCAGGGCTGCAGCTTGCCCCGATCCAAGGCTGCCATCCACAGAGGGACACAGCAGCAAGACCCAGTGCACCCAGAAGGCTGTTTGCATTTTGTGCAGACGTCTTGAGAAGTGTCCTCAGGACCCTGATGACCGCCCTGCTCACAGCGGCCTTCAGACAGCCATGAGCCACCCCCTCTGCCCCCCTCCCCTCCGTCACCCTGGCCTGGGTCACCAGGGGGGTCTTCCTGCAGACGCATGGCCTCAGAACGAGGCGCAGAATTGGAGTCTGGGAGTCCAAGGTCAAGCCCGATGGGGCTCGGTTCTGGTGACGAGTCCCCGCGTGGCCTGTCCCCAGGGCAGGCCGGAGCAGGAGGGCTCTCCCTTCCTCTTCCTATAAGGTGCTGATCCCATTGGATCAGGACCCCACCCTATGACCTCACATCACCATGACTGCCTCCTGACAACCGCTCACTGAGTGTCATCACAGCGGGCGGCTGGGGCTCCAGCACAGGAATTTGAGGGGGAGGACGCAGGTCAGTCCACGACACCCATGGCAGAGCCACAGCCACACAGCATAACCTAAAATGCGAAAGCAGCACAAGGAACCAGTCCAAACCCTGAAAGTCAGAAGTAAGAAAATAGAGAGGAAAACATCATGTCCAGTCCATCGTGGTACTTGTGGTTATGAATTTCGTTCCCGGGGTTGGTGAGAAGCACCTTATGAATGAAGAAGCAACGGCTTACCACTCTTGCTGGCAACACGCAGGGATGAGAGTCCTGTTTTGATGTGACTGTAAGATGTGGGAGGGGGGCTTCCCTGGTGGTCCGGGGGTTAAGAATCCACCTGCCAATGCAGGGGACACAGGTTCAATCCCTAGTCTGGGAAGATCTCACATACCTAAGCCTGTGTATCACAACTCCTGAAGCCCGTGTGCCCTAGAGCCTTGCCCCAAACAAGAGACACCGCCGACGCTCGCATTGCTCCTGCTTGCTGCAACCCGAGAAAGCTGTGCAACAGCAAAGACCCAGTGCCACCAAAAGGGAAGCTGTGGAAGGCGTTGTCAGCCCGCCCGAGCGGCCACCCTGGCTCCTCTGGAGGCCTCACTGTGCAGTAATTCCCGCACAGCCTGCACGCCTGCCTGCTGAGCACCTGCCGTGTGCCAAGGGCTGTCCAGGCCAAGCGCTCTGGGGGCTGTCCACAGTCTCTGTAGTTGCACGTCTGTGTTCTCCTGTTCGACCCGTGTGGTCTGCCTGCTGGCCTTTGCGGCCTCAGCTGAGCCTGGAGCCTTTGGCCTCAGGCCAAGCTTGCAGGGAAGGGGTGTTAGGATGTCTATGCAAGCGCATTCTGTCCCCAGCCCTGGGGTCGGACTCACATTCCCAGCACTGCCAGGTCCCACTGCCAGGCCAGGGTCTAAGCTGGGATGGAGGTTCCAGGGGTCCTGGGCCCCCCAGGGCAAGGCACAGTCTGGACTTTGGGGGCTGGGCTGAGTGCAGACCTTGACCTCGACCAGGGGCCATGCTGATCCTCCCCCATCTCTGGAGGACAAAAATGACCCTGGACCCTGCCCGCAGCCCATGCTCCTGAGGCTGGGACCACATAAAACTCCTTGTGTGGGGGCACGCTTGGACCTCAGGTCTGGTGACCTGCCCTCCCAGCTCCCAGGCCAGCTCAGTGGCCTTTCGGACAGAGCTGGACCTGCCGAGGCCCACGGAGCCCAGGACAGCCTGACTTCTGTCTCACCCTGTGACGACCAGCAGAGGCCAAAAGAGCCTTCGCTAAAATTGAAAATCCACTCTGGCCAAGACAGGCAAGAAGAGTTCAGCAAACTCAGGACAGAGTCAGTTTTATTACCCATCTGATATTGTAAGTAGTATCTGCAATCACTGAATAGTTAGTGGAGAAGGTCTGAGAGGCTGTCCCGAGGCCAGGACCTGTCAAGGGTACCTGCCCACTGTCTTCAGAGAGAGAACAGAAGGGGTAGGAATGGGGAGACAAAGAGCAAAATGGCCGTCTTGGCAGGTGAGATTTCTGCCTGCAGGTAACGCCCCGAGAACTTGGACACGCGGTTAGAATTAAGAAGTGGATGTGCAAGGCTACCAGCTACAAACCACCTCCAGTTCTACCCCCCAGCAACAAATTCTTTAGGAAGTGAAAGCTAATTGAAAAGTACTATTTACACAACATCAAATATATGAAATACCTAGGGAAAAATCTGGACGTGCAAGATATGCAAGACACTGTGGGAGAATTCTCCAGAGACTTTTCTAGGCACAAAACTTTATAGATTTAATTTCATCTATAAATCTCAGACTATTCAGACTTTGTGATTCTGTTTGGGTCCATTTTGGTAAATTGAGTTTTCAAGGATTTTGCCCTTTTCATCAAAAATACCATGTTTATTTGATGCAAAGCTCACCATAACGTTTTTTAAGGTACTTGTGCACTTGTGGCTGTGCTGGGCCTCAGCTGCCGTGCGGGCTCTTCTTCAGTTGGGCCGAGTGTGGCTGCTCTCAGCCCCACTGAGAGAGGGGGGAGCAGGTTTCTCATGGTGGGGCCCAGGCTCTAGGCTCCTCGGGGCTCAGTAGTTGTTGCTCCCGGGACTAGCTGCTCCACGGCCTGTGGGCTCTTCCCAGACCAGGGACGGAACCCGTGTCTACTGCATTGGCAGGCGGAGTCTTCACCACTGAGCCACTGGGGAAGCCCTGTCGTGTTTTATGATCCCTTTTAACTTTGTGCGATTCTGGGTGATGTGTCGCTCTCCTTCCTCGTGCTGGTGACTTTTGTCTCCTCCCTCATGGGGGTCAGTCCTGCTGGAGGCTTGTCCACACCCAGAGCTTGCTCAGCGCTCTGGGCTCTGGTCCCGCTGACGCTTTCTGTCGTCTGCCTTCTGCTTCAGAGGTACCACCGTCACTTTCCTTCTTTCTCTGATTTTCTTTGATGTTATTTTTCTAGCTTCTTGAACTGGAATCTTAGTTCACTGATTTTCAGTGTTTCTCTTTTTTAACGTATGACTTTTTCAATTTAAAAAGTTGTAAAGCTCTGCCTGATAACCACTTTTCTGCATTCTGGTGGATTTAATATGTTGCATTTTCCTTATCAGTTCAAAATATTTTCTAATTTCCATTGTCATTTCTCCTTTGACAAAAGTTACTTAAAAGTGTGAGGCTTACATGGCAGTTGCTAAATTTCCAAATACTTGGGAGCGGGGTGTTTTCTGCTGTCTTTCTGTAATTGAAATCTAATATAATTCCAGCATGGCCAGAGAATATGCACTATGTAGTTTCAGCCCTTCTACACTTGTTGAACCTTGCTTTGTGATTTAGAGTCTGGGCTATTTTGGTAAATTTTCCACACACCCTTGATAAAAGTGTGCATTCTGCAGTTGAGGGATGTAGCATTCCATTATCAGTCTGTTTGGTCAAGTTAATTAATTGTGTTGTTCAGATCTGTACTTTTACTAATTTCAGTACCTAAGAAGGATGCTAAAACCTTCTCTGGAGGTGGATTGTCTGTGTTTCAGTTCTGTCAGCTTCTGCTCTCCGTGTTCAAGCCGTGTTGGAGGATGGCTGTGTCCTCAGGTTGAACCAGCTGCGTCCTCATGGAAGGCCTCTCCTCTCTCCTAATGCTCTTGCCTGAAGTCTCCTCCGACACCTGCAGAAGCTTTTGATAACGTGTGCACGGAGCACCCTGGTCCTTTCTTTGGCTTTCAGTCTGGGTCTTTTCGTTCAGAGTGCATCATTGGTTTTCTCGTCGGGTCTGATGGGGTTTGTGTTCACACACGTACTTGTAACCAGCAGTGTGTGACTGGCGGCCGTGGGTCAGGGCCCAGGCATTGCCAGGGTGCCTCCTGCCGCGCTTGGGCAGCAGGCGTCTGTCTCTCAGCCACCGCAGCACCCACCCGGGACTTGGCTCCACCCTGTCGCTTGCTCAGGCTTAGCTCAAACGCCTGCATATGCACAAATGTTTTCTTCTGCCTTTGGGACTCATTCATTTCCTTGGAGTTTTCTTCTATATTCACTTCCCGTCAGCAAAGGTTATCTTGACCCGCTAGGCTGCGTACGTAGCAGCGACACCCCAGCTGCCCGGTCAACCCACAGGAAGTGGATCCTTGCATGTGCATGTCAGAACAGCACGGCGGAGCCCTGGGGACACAGGGCCGGCCCTGGCAGCGGTGGCCACACGGGGACCCCCCCCCCATTCCTGAGTTCCCGTGGTCCCTTGCTCGCTCGCCCCTGCCCTGCTGTGTTCTGAGTCGCTATTCACGCAGATCTAGGATGTTATTGGAGTCTCCAGGGCTTCTCACAGGTGAGTGGTGGCTTGGGGCTCCCCCGCTGCCCCCCCCCCCCCCCCGGAGGCTCAAAGCCCCCTGTGGACTCGGATGGGTCCCAGCCAGATGCAGTGGGCTTGCTGGGCTGACCTTTGGAGCGGCTTCATCGACAGATTTGCCCACACTTCAGAGATTGGCTCTGGGCCTGGCCCAGTCCTCCCAGGCCCCCTTTGGGAGGGCCCATTCACCCCCTGAGTCAATGCCACAGGACTTTCAGCTAGACACCAAGGCTGTGTGCTGGCTGGGGACCCCCAGCGCCCGCCCCACCCACCGTCTGTGAACAGGGGCCCTGATCCTCCAGGAAGTGTGGTGCTGAGTCCTGGGGCCGTGGGGCTGTGCCCACCGTGAATGAAAGGGCATTCGGCATGGGTTGGGGAGGCCGCCAGCCGGACCCTGCAGGTCACATGGGGCTGGGCCCTGGTCAAGATGGCTTCTGCCCTCCCAGGCCTGGTCACTGTGGCTCCTGGATGTCATTGAAGAGGAAAGGAGTTGGCTGAGTGTGCATCGTCCCTGACGTGCTCCCCACGTGCATCTGCCCTGTGGGGCGGGCAGATCGGGAGGCTCCTGAGGTCTCTACCCTCACTCTTCCCTGGAACCAGAAGGCGTGGGGGAATCGCCTGGGCCTAGACCCCACCGGCCTCAGGCAAGCTCTTGTTTGTGTGGAGCAGGCCAAGTTCCCCAGAGCAGCCTCCCGCCCGGAGTGCAGCTGTAAACGCCCCACTGTGTCTGCACCTCACGCCGTGCCCCGCAGCGGGCCCCTGTCCCGGGCGCCGACGGTGACCAGGGGCAGGCATGACAGCCGTGCACGGCTCCTCCGACCTCCCAGGGCCGCATGTGGCACAGGCAGCAGTGGGTGCCAGAGCCCATGGCCCCCCAGGGCTGCTGGCGGAGGACCAGGTCCCCTTGGGCCTGAGCACCTCGCTCGCCTGGCCCACCCCCGTTCTCGGCAATCAGTAGTGTCAGCCCAGGCCCAAAGCAAACCCTCGCCAGGAAGTCCAGGGGACGATGGCGACACGGGGCAGCTGGGCTTGGCCCAAGGGACTTGGCGTGTCAGGAGGACTTGGGAGGCCGGGGTCCAGAGCTGGTGTCGCCCTGAGAGCTCCGTGCTCCCCAACAGGCCACTGTGCTCTGCAGCCACAGGCTCGCACACTCCAGGGATGATCCCCCTTCCCCGGGAAGGGGTCCCCTTTTTTTTTAATTTATTTTTTATTTTAATTGGAGGCTAATTATTTTACAATACTGTAGTGGTTTTGTCATGAATCAACCACGGGTTTACTGTGTCCCACATCCTGAACCCCCCTCCCACCTCCTTCACCATCCCATCCCTCAGGGTCATCCCAGTGCACCAGCCCTGAGCACTTGTCTCATGCATCAAACCTGGACTGGCGATGTTTCACATATGATAATATACATGTTTCAAAGCTATTCTCTCAAATCATCCCACCCTCGCCTTTTCCCACAGAGTCCAGAAGTCTGTTCTTTGCATCTGTGTCTCTTTTGCTGTCTCACATATGGAGTCATCATTACCATCTTTCTAAATTCCATATATATGTGTTAATATACTGTATTGGTGTTTTTCTTTCTGACTTACTTTACTCTGTCTAAGGGGTCAGCTTTTTAGATACTTTCTCTCCTGATAGCAGTTCTTCAAAAAGCCTCCAGGGTGGTAATTCCCTGGGCAGCTCAGTCCCTAGTTGTGGAACTAAGATTCTGCTGGCCAAACAGCAAGGCCAAAACAGGAGAAAAAAAAAGAACCTGGAGATATTCATCTGGGAGTAACTTCAGAACGCCTGCTAATGTGCTGGGAGAGGGGCCTGTGAGCACAGTCGTGCACTGGCCCTTGTGGCCTCATTCTTAAGTGTGAGCAGTGTCTGCGTGTCCAGCTACGGATTCAGAGTCAGGCCTTCTGTGAGCCTGGGGTTCATGGTCCCCGAGGTGCTGGGTTGGGGGGTGGACCTTGGCACCTGGAGAGGCAGGGCCTGTGGCAGAGGTTGCTGGCACTGGGAACAGTACCAGACCCCCAGGCCCCATTGTGGCTCAGGCTGGTGCCCCGCCTAGCTTGGGACCACCACCGGTGGGACAGACTCATTACCAGGGATGCCACGGGCTTCGGTGTGGGGGCTTCACACTGTGGGCTCAGGTGGGGACTCGCTGGAAAAATTGATGAGCAGAGACTGAGTCCTGAAACCCTGGAGCCCTGCTTCCCTGGGCCTCGGAACTGCTCTATCCTCCACTGCCTGGTCAAGTGGCCCTGACTGGCCCTGGTGCCACCTGGACCCAAAGGCAGAGAGACGCGATGCAGGGAGCCGGCTTCCCTGAGGCCGGCCCTGGGCCCCCAGCAAGCCAGCTGAGGATGGAAAGTTTTCGGGAGAGGAATGTGTGCGGCGTGGTGGGGAGGTGCATTCCTAGGCAGAGGCCGGTGAGCAGGACACTCATTTGCACAAATTAGCCTTTTAGATGGCGAGGCCACTCACGCAAGACTGCTCGGCACAGGGCGGCTTCTGGGGGACTCGATGTCCAGGGCATGGCTGCAGCCCTGCCGGCCCCCATGCAGCCTCTCCACCCTGGCCGGGAGGATGGCGGGGGGACAAAGGGCGCTGTCTGTGGGACAGTCAGCATGGGGTGGGCCGTGTGGGCTCCAGTCCTCCCAGCCCAACGCCTCTGCTGGTGCTTTGATGACAGAAGCGCCGCTGCCCTGCCCGGTTAGGCCGGGACTCACTGTGCCTGCAGCATCCCAAGTGACTCTCCGAGAGGCCGCAACACAGCAGCCGGCAGGGGCCAGCGCGGCGTGGGGCGCTCACGCATGTCAGCGCAGGAGGCAGGCCCCAGCCCTGGTACCTGCTGTCCATCCAGGCCGTCCAGTGGCTGCTCCTTGGCCTCCCAGTCCCCGGGCCCTTCAGAGTGTTCTGCCCCGAACACTTGCAAGTGTTCTTGCCCCGACAGAAGAGGGGATCTTCTGTCGAGACGCTGCAGGCCACAAGCACTTCATGCAGCCCAGGGTCTGGGGACCCCTGTGGCCTCTTTGAGGGGGCCAGCCCTGTTGGCCCAGAATCCCCTGAGAGGTCCTCTAAACTGAAACGAGTTTCCTGGAGCAGCCTGTCCCACTGGAGGAAGAGGACCCAGGTAGCCACATGGTCCCTGAAGACCTTGGTGTCTCCCTGCAGGCCAAGGAGCCATGGAGACGGGGTGGGGGGCGCTGGGGCCTCTGGCCTCCTTGGTGAAGGGGTGGAGCTGGCGGGCAGGGCGACCTCAGTCTCCAAATGCTTGTCCCCAGGCTCCCAGACTCCCCTGCCTCGGCCCTGGCAGGCCGCTGTCTCTCGGGGGTGCACTGGATTCCGGGGGACACCGAAGCCACAGTGAGGGCTGGCCGGGCCCCGTGGTCAGCCAGGACCTGCCTTGGTGTGTCTCCCACAGGACTGTCCCGAGTGAGGCTGCGCACATGGCTGTAGCTGGGCACGGACCCCTCCCCTGCACCACTATTCAGGGCCTGAGACGTCCCAGGCCCGGGACCCTCGCCACCTGTCACCCCTGCCAGGGCCTCTCCAGGGATGCCGCTCGCCAGCCCCACAGCCAGGGTCGTCAGGCCAGCCTCTGAGTTGCCCTTGGTGGAGACCAGCATCCCGAGGCAGCGGGTCGGCCGGCCGCCCAGCAGTGGACATCCTCCCAGGTCTGTGGGACACGCTCTGCGGGGCTGCCCAGCCCCGGTGTGTCCTGCCTATGTCTGGTGACCTGCTCTGGGCACAAGGTTTGCCAGGCGCCCTGCATGCCAGGCTCCCACGTCACGGCTTTCACGGGGTTGGGGTGCTGTGGGGCATGTGGCCTTTCGGTGGCTTGGTATCCCCACCTGTGAGACGAGGGCAAACGTGGTCCAAGGGAGACACAGTTTCGCCCCAGGCTGAGCGTCCTGCCCCAAACCTGCAGTGATCTCAGGAGGGGCGCCGTGGAGGGGGTCCTCTGTCTAGACGCTGCAGGCCACAAGTGGGCAGCTGGTCCGCAGGCACTCCTGGGCTGAGCCCCAGGATCCCAGGTGCTCACCTGCAAAGTGGCCAGAGAAGCCCTCCTGCCATCCGCAGCTTGAGGGCTGGGTGTGTGCTGTCTGCCCTCCACCAGGTTCAGGCAGCTCAGACTAGCTCAGGGGACCCCCCGGGGCTTGCCGGGGAGGGCTTGCTCCATCCTCACTGGCGCCCCCTGACCCGGAGCCGTGCTGGGCACTGCCCAGGGCCAGGCAGCGAGGGCACCAGTGGGTCAGGCCATCCCGGGCCGGCCCTGGCTGGGCCGAGGTCAATTGGGGGCTGTAAAGAAGACATGGCCGTGGGACTTCTTTCCAGAAATAGGACTTGCCAGGTTTATGGAGTGTAATTCTGAGGAAGAATTGGGAAAACAGCACCATCTGAGTCACGCTTAGTGGCTCCAGAAAGGGTGTGGAAAGGCCACTCCCCACACCTCCTGCAGCCCCCCGGCCAGGCCAGCTGCGTGCAGAGGTCACCACCCAGATTTGGGACGCTGGGGACAGGACGGAGATTCAAGGGTGTTCCTCCCCAGTTCAAGCTTGCTTCCTTGACCATCTCCAGCCAAGTCCAGAGTGGACCCTGGTCCACCTGAGGACCCGAACCTGAGATACCCAGACAGCCACTGCCAGGAAACACCAACTGCAGTTCAGATTTCAGGAATAATATTTTCAAAAATCAATCTTTCACGTTCTTGCGTTTCAGCCTGTGAAAACAAGGCTGTTTTTCTTGGATGCTCGATCGGGGTCCTCCTGAAGAACCGCTGGGCTGGCCCCCTCCTGGCCAGCTCACCTCCCCTGTGGCCAGCCTGAGAACAAGAGTGGACGCTGACAATATTTTCTCAGTAATCCTGCAATTCTGACACTGTATCAAATGTGTACCATCTGCTCATGATCAGCTCACAGGCTGGACTGTCATGGGGAGTCCCTCAGTCCCCTGAGTTTCCCGCTGGGTTGGGACCGCATTGTCCTTTATTTAACACAGTTTGGCATCCGTGAAAACGAAGCAGAAAGAACAGGGGTCAGCCACACCGCTTTGCGGTTGCGTGGATGGCCCCACCCCCAGCGCTGGCCGCCCCCTCAAACCTCCCCCCACCCCCCGCGCCCCCAGCTCACTGCTCAGGACATCAATGGACCTTCATGCTCACCTGCCAATGAATATGCTCATTGTTCTGCCTCGAACTTCCCTATTTAGAGATTGGGAGTCATATACGCAGAAAAGTAAGGGCAACCGCTAACCCCCAGTCACTACACCCCGACTCACTCGATACTCATGGGAACCGCAGACAGGTAAGCCCCATGGCTCCCATCCCCCTTTGAAAGAGGAGGGCCTCTACCCCGGGCTAGCCAAGTGACCACTCCAATGCTTGCGGATGCGCACAGCAGTGCTTTCTGTAACCACAAAGCTGCAGAGGCGCTGACGGTGAGGGAAGCTGGTGGTGCTGGGCCTGCAGGGGCCGTGCACATGGGCTGTCCTCCTCTGGGCGGGTGGTCCTCCTCTGGGAGCCCGGCTCCCTCAGCCGCGGGCCCGGCCTGGACAGCTCCCGGCGGCGTTGGTGTGCACACCCTCCCGGGCCCATGTGCGTCCCCCGGGCAGACAGCGTCCTGGGCCCACAGCTCAGGAGACTGAGGCGGGATGACAGGGGGTGGGGTGTGGGGGGCTGCCCCCCACGTTTGTGTGGAAAGCTTCCCTCGGCCAGGGCTGGACGCGTCCACAAAGCGTGTGTGTGTGTGTGTTCGGAGACTCGGGATGGTGCCTGGGCCCCCTGAGAGCAGCCATGGGCGCTGCCCTCTGACACGTGTCTCCTTTTCCTCCTGCGTGCACCGAGAAGGGCGGCAGCAGGGTGTGCGTGAGAAGGAGGGTGGAGGTGAGGCCTGGACACAGCGGGGGCCCCGGGTGGAGGGCAGGGCCGGAGGTGCCCCAGGAGGCTGCTCCCAGCGGCAGGAGCACCTGGGGAGCAGCAGGCGCGGCACTGGGTCACCGGCCCCTCCCACTGGCCGTCTGGCCCAGGAACAGGCACAGCTGAACCCTCCAGCTGAGCAGCGTGTTCCTGCTGAAGCCCTGGCGTCCGCGCTCTGCCCAACCTGCCACCGGGACGTGCTCGGGAGGGAGCTGCCCACAGGCCGATGGGTCACCTTACAGCCTCTCGCCCTGGCCTTGCTTCCCGGCACTGCTGTCTGTGAGCCAAGAGGGAAAAGCCCGTGGAGACGGGAAGGTCTGGGCTCCCAGGGGTGACCTGAGTGACTGGCCCCTCATCAGGGCTGCAGCCTGGGGCAGCCACTGGCACGAAGTAGTGAGAACAGGAAAACCTCAGCTTTTAGTACAGACTGCCATGGAGGCATCACCCCACAGCCCCCCAGGGGTGGTGCAGATGTTGGTGGAGCGTCACGGGTCCCAGCTCCAGGGGTCCCAGGGGTCCCAGCGCCAGGGGTCCTAGCTCCAGGGGTCCCAGCACCAGGGGTCCCAGTGCCATGGGTCCCAGGGGTCCCAGCGCCAGGGGTCGGGTGCAGATGTTGGTGGAGCGTCAGGGGTCCCAGCTTCAGGGGTCCCAGGGGTCCCAGCGCCAGGGGTCCCAGCACGGGGGCCCAGCCACCCCTGTGGGTGGCCCCACGTGGGTGGTCGGGGGGCAGGTCTGCACCCTCCTTTTGGACCTTGGTGAGGTTCACAATAAGAGGAGGCTCTTATCAGGTGTTTTCCCTCCTTCTCATTAAATCCTTATCAAACAATAGTGCCAGTGCTGGTGAGATACCTACGGGGTGCAGGATTACGTATTAACTCTGCTAATTAATGTGTTTGGCAGAGGGTGGCTCAGACCACCGTCCACAATGGGACAATGGCTTCCAAGGAGAGGTGGCCCCTCAGGCCACAGAACCTCCCCTCTGGTCCGGATCAGAGGCCCCCTCCCCACACTGGCCACCGCCCTGTCCTCCCCTCCAGAGCAGCAGGAGCGCGGGGAAAGGCAACTGCTGAGTCCTAGAGGCCAGTGTCCTAGGCCCTGTGGCTGGAGAAGCGGCCCCGGCCCACCTCTGAGACAAGCCAGGCTCTGGGCGCCCCCTGCATCCCCTGCCCTCTGTCCTCCTGCCACGGGGGGAACCCCAGAGGCCAGCCTTGACCTCTGCACCTTCCATTTTCTCCTTGTTCCGAGCCGGCTCAGCTCAGATCACCTCCTGCCTGCCCTTCCCTCAGCCTGTTCAGGAGCCGACCCAGACCCGTCTCACCCACTGTGAGGACTACGATGAGGTCCGCAGCGTGGCCACAGCACGGGCCCCAGGCTTGGAGAGTCTGCCCAAAGGTGCGTCCTGTCCCTGGACCACTGTCCCTAGCTGTCCCGGATGGCACCCGAGCCTGGGGTGTGCCCACTGAGGTCGGGGGGGGGGGGGGGACAGGTATGGGCCAGCCCCACCTGGGGTCGCTCTGGACCCCGGATGAGCTGGGGCCTGTTCCTGAGCCCGCAGGAGCCTCGGCGGGGGTCGGATGAGGAGGCTGGTTCCAGCCGGCGGTGGAGGGAGGCGGGACTGGAGGTGGGGGCCATGGGAGTTGGGGAGGTGAAGTGCAGAGGGTGCGGACATCCCCGCCTGAGAATCAGCTCAGTGAGACCCCGGGGTCTGGGGCGGCAGAAGGGACAACGGGTGCACTGGGAACTGCCCCTCCCCGCCCATCACAAGAGGCCTGGGGTGCGGGGAGCACAGAGCCCTCAGAGCGCCAGGAACTGCTGTGCCAGCCTCTTGACCCTTTGTCCCCTGTCCTGGGGGCTCTCAGGTTCCTGTTCTCCATCCCCTAAGCAACGTCCTCCATTAAAGCCACAGGAAAGGGTGGGGCCTGGGCGGGGCTGAGCCAATCTCGACCTAGCTTCGGGATCCCCCCAGTGCCCATCCCTTCAGCTGCGGGCAGATTGAAATTGGGGGTAAATTGTGGGGAATCGTGGTGCACTGCTGTACCTTTATTGCCCTGGTGGAGTTGCACATTTTTTGTGGGGTTCAAGTGAAAAAGCAGTGCACCCTATTTACAACATCTAGGACACGTCCATCCACAGATGAATGGATAAGGAAGTTGTGGTACATAGGCACAATGGAGTATTGCTCAGCCATGAAAAGGAAGGCATTTGAGTTGAGTCAGTTTTCTAATGAAGTGAATGAACCTGAAACCTATTATACAAAGTGAAGTAAATCAGAAAGACAAATACTGTATATTAATGCACATATATGGAATTTAGAAAGACAGTATGGACCATCCTACGTGCAGGGCAGCAAAGGAGACAGATGTAAAGAACAAGCTTTTGGACTCAGTGTGAGAAGACGAGGGTGGAATGATTTGAGAAAATAGCATTGACACATGTATATTACCATATCTAAATTAGATGACCCGTGCAAGTTTGATGCATGGAGAAGGGCACCCAAAGCCAGTGCTCTGGGACAACCCAGAGGGAGAGTTCGGGGAGGGAGGCAGGGGCAGGGTTTAGGATGGGGCAGACACACATATACTTGTGGCCAGTTCGTGCTGATATATGGCAAAAATAATATTGTAAAGTAATTATCTGCCAAATAAAATTAATTAATTAATTTTAAAAAACCACACAACAAAAAGAAAAAGCAGTGTGCCAGGCCCTCCGTGCCGCCCTAGATCCCCAAGTCCCAGGGGAGGACCGGGCCCTCGTTCTGCTTCCTACTTTTGGGTCATGGTGGGGTCAGCTGGCCAAGCCCCCTTCAGAGAGGAGGCGGTTGTTAGTGCAGGAGGCACCCAACAAAAGATACCCTCCCCTCAATTTTGCTCTGAATCTAAAACTGCTCTAGAAAAATAAAGTCTTAAAAAATTTAGAAAGATATCAAAAGTAAGAAAAGATACCACTGTCCTGTCTGGACAGGACATGGATTTAGGATTGAGGAAGAGCAGGACTTGGCGATGGTCTGCGCAGGGTTGTGACACTGGGCTGGTGACGCCTCCCTGGTCTGTCCAGGCCCTTAGCCCGGAGGAGGACGGGCTGGCCTTTTGAAAGGTGGGTGGGCTGTCAGCCTGTGGCTGCCCAGGGGATTTGCTCCCCCGGCCTCACGCCTTCCTCCGGGGACACTCGCTGGGGGCCTTGTCACCACCAGACCTGAGGGCCATGCTCGTGGGGTGGAGGGTGTGGGGCACTGATGGCCATCCCCCAAAACTGTGACCCGGGCCACATCCCTTCAGCCCTCGCAGCCCTGAAGTCTCTGCTCTGCGCTGCCCTGGGCCCTGAGTGGTTTGTGGCACTCTCATCAACAAGAAGTGATGAGCTGTCAAGGGCAGTTGACAGAGCTGGACACCGTGTCGTTTGAACAGCGAGGAAAAGCAGTGGGGCTAGGAGCTTGTCAGAGCAGAGGCTTGTCCCTTCCTGATGGCGGGGGGGGGGGGGGGGGGGGGGGGGGCTGCTGCCTGGACTCAGGTGGGTAGGCGCGGTGCCCGCAGCTCAGAGCTTCCAGGACAGAGCCCTGCACGGCCACCCACTGGCTACCCCCGGGGACCCGCTGCCTTACTGCAGCTGATGCTCAGAGCCGGCCTTCCCAGGGGAGGCGGCAGCCCCAGCCACCCACGGAGGCCTCCTTCCTGCCCCCAGGCCTTGTCAGGCCCCGTCTGGGCCCCCAGCCTCGTCGAAGCTCCAGAACAGGAGAGCCTCGGGTTGCTGCCTCTCCCCTCAACTGAAGGCCACGAGGGCCACCCTCCCCACCCTGCAGATTCAGCCCTGGACCCCGAGGGGTGCGGTGGGATGTTCCCACAGTCCCACAGCTGCTTCCTAGTTCCCGCAGGCTCAGCCTCCATGTCTGCTGGCAGCTCTGGTCAGGTACCAGGCAGGTATTGGGCAGGTACCGGGAAAGCGGTGCAGGAATGTGACTTTATCCCGCCAGAGCCAGGAGTGGCTGCCAGGGCCTTGTCGGGAAATCCAGCCCTGCAGTCCTGCCCGCCACTGTGTGACCCTGACCTTGACCCCAGGGAGCCCGCATGAGGTTTTTCCACAGTGGATGGCTGTGGAACCCTGCCCAGACTGTGACCCACCAGCACCCTCCACTGGGGCTGGCCTGGGCCTGGGCAGGCCTTGGGCCAACCTCTGCCCTTGACTTCACTGCAGCCTTGTCACCTCACTGTG
>CM035283.1:312009-349524 GCA_020226075.1 Hydropotes inermis
GCCTTGTCACTGTCATTACGGCCTTCTCACCATCACTGTGGCCTTGTCGTCTCACTGTGGCCTTGTCACTGTCATTACGGCCTCTCACCATCACTGTGGCCTTGTCGTCTCACTGTGGCCTTGTCACTGTCATTATGGCCTCTCACCATCACTGTGGCCTTGTCACCGTCATTATGGCCTTGTCGTCTCACTGTGACCTTGTCGTCTCACTGTGGCCTTGTCACCTCACTGTGGCCTTGTTACCGTCATTATGGCCTTGTCGTCTCACTGTGACCTTGTCGTCTCACTGTGGCCTTGTCATCTTACTGTGACCTTGTCACCTCACTGTGGCCTTGTCACTGTCGCTGGGGCCTTATCATCTCACTGTAGTCTCATCAGCTCATTGTGGCCTTGGACCTGCCTCTGTCCTTCACCTCACTGTGGCCTTGTCACCTCTGCGGCCTTGTCACTGTCACTGGGTAATGCTGCTCCAGGCTAGGGCACCCTGTACTTGTCCTTTTAGAAGACGGGTGAGTGGGTCTGGGAGATGGCCCCTCTCCATCAGTAGAGTCCCCAGAGTCACAGGTGTGGGCACTGTGACAGCCACCCCCCGCCTTCCTGCTTCTGGAGCCAGGCAGCAGCTCTCTACAGCTCAGGCTGGACCTGGCATGTCCTGGATGGTCTGGAACGCGGTTCCTACCTGCACTGCTGCCCGCTCACATCCGGAGGGGCATACCCAGGACCCCTGGGCAGAAGAGAGGGCTAGCGTGGGGCCTGGGAAGCAGAGGGCATGCTCTGCGGCTCCCAGAAGCCTCCCCAGGCCCGGGTCTCCCTCCTGCCACCCTGACCCCGGCAGAGGGAGCTCCCTAGGACCTGTGGTCCTGGACCCAGGCCCCAGGCCCCACCAGGCCAGGGAGGGGAGCGCCATGTCCCCAGGCTCAGCTGCAATGCCGTGGGCACTGGCTGGTCTGTTGTGTCCAGGGCTGCAGTCAGGGGCTCAGGGTCAAGGCTGTTCGTGCCAGGCCCCAGTGAGGGGACAAGCCTGGGTCTGGCCTGAAGGAGTCTGGACTCAGAGACACGGCTGTTAGGGGGCAGCCTGGTGAGGCGGGCGGGGGGTGGGCCGGGGTGGGGGTTCCCCAGGCAGGCTGGGCCCTGGGAGCCTGCGGGGTGGGGCTTGTCCAGGTGCTGCCTGGTGCCGTGGAAGCTTCTCCCCTTCCTGTCTGTGCCTCTTGGCCCAGGGCCTCCAGGCCCGCGGAGAGGTCGGGGTGGGGTGGGGCTCCTGTGGGCGGCCTCCCCCAGGACAGCCTTCTCTGTGTGGCGCTGCTGCTCAGGTGGATCCAGGGGGCTCCTTGTTTTGCTCACCTGAGGCCAGGCTCCAGGTGGAGAGAGCCCTCGGCCCCCACCTGCGCTGGGATCCCAGGCTGTTAGCCGTCAGCCATGGGGCTGGGGCTGGGGTTCTGCCCCTGAGGCGACGTGAGCCACAGGAAACCCCTGCCCAAACACTGCACTGGGCAGATGTGTGAGACAAGTGACCCAGTACCTTTGGAGCTGTGCTCTATGGGTCTCACCAGACACCTGACATTGTGACCTTGCTCGATTCTGCAGGCACCACCTGCCCAGGGTCCTTTAGCAGAAAGTGCAGGAGGACTGAATAACCATTTTGTGCCAAGTTTAATATTGTTGTTGTTCACTCGCCAAGTTGTGTCTGACTCTTTGCGACCCTATGAACAGCAGCACACCAGGCTTCCCTTGTCCTTCATTATCTCCTGGGGTTGGCCCAGACTCATGTCCATTGAGTCAGTGATGCCATCCAACCATCTCATTCTCTGTCGTCCCATTCTCCTTAAGCCTTTAATCTTTCCCAGAATCAATGTTTTTTCCAATGAGTTGGCTCTTCGCATAAGGTGGCCAAAGCTTCAGCTTCAACATTAGTCATTGCAATGAACACTCAGGACTGATCTCCTTTAGGATGGACTGGTTTGATCTCCTTGCAGTCCAAGGGACTCTCAAGAGTCTTCTCCAACACCACAGTTCAAAAGCATTAATTCTTCAATGCTCAGCTTTCTTTATAGTCCAACTCTCACATCCATACACAACTACTGGAAAAACCATAGCCTTGACTAAATGGACATTGGTTGACACAGTAATGTCTCTGCTTTTTAATGTGCTGTCTAGGTTCCTTCCAAGGAGCAAGTGTCTTTTAATTTCATGGCTGCAGTCACCATCTGCAGTGATTTTGGAGCCCCCCAAAATAAAGTCTCTCAGTTTCCATTGTTTCCCCATCTATTTGCCATGAAGTGATGGGGCCAGATGCCATGATCTTAGTTTTTCTGAATGTTGAGTTTTAAGCCAGTTTTTTCACTCTCCTCTTTTACCCTCATCAAGAGGCTCTTTAGTTCCTCATCACTTTCTGCCATTAAAGTGATATCATCTGCATTTCTGAGGTTATTGACATTTCTCTTGGCAATCTTGATTCCAGCTTGTGATTTATTCATCCTGGCATTTGGCATGATGTACTCTGTATAGAAGTTAAAGAAGCAGGGTGACAATATACAGTCTTGTCATATCCTTTCCCAAACTGGAACTGGTTGTTCCATGTCCGGTTCTTACTGTCACTTCTTGACCTGTATACAGGTTTCTCAGGAGATAGATAAGGTGGTCTGGTATTCCCATCTCTTTAAGAGTTTTCCACAGTTTGTTGTGATCTACACAATCAAAACACTTTAGTGTAGTCAATGAAGCAGAAGTGAGTGTGTGATCGTTTGAATATTCTTTGGCATTGCCCTTCTTTGGAATCGGGCTTCCCTTGTGGCTCAGCCGGTAAAGAATCCTCCTGCAATGCAGGAGACCTGGGTTTGCTCCTTGGGTTGGGAAGATCCCTGGAGGGAACAGCTACACAGTCCAGTATTCTGGCCTGGAGAATTCCATGGACTGTCCGTGGGGCTGCAAAGAGTCAGACACGATTGAGTGAATTTCACTCACTTGACTTCTTTGGAACTGGAAAGAAAACTGACTTTTTCCAGTTCTGTGGCCACTGCTGAGTTTTCCAAACTTGCTGACATTATTGAGTGCAACACTTTCCCAACATCATCTCACCTCCAATAGCTTGCTTGTAGTGATGCTTCCCACAACCCACTTGACTTCACACTCCAGGTTATCCGGCTCTAGGTGAGTGACCACATCATTATGGTTATCCAGGTCATTAAGACCTTTTTTGTATGGTTCTTCTGTGTATTCTTGCCACCTCTTCTTAATCTCTTCTGCTTCTGTTTGGTCCTTTTTGTTTCTGCCCATTATCATGCCCATCCTTGTACTAAATATTCCTTTGATATCTCCAATTTTCTTGAAGAGATCTCTAATCTTTCCCATTCTGTTGTTTTCTTCTATTGCGTTGCATTGTTCGTTTAAGAAAACCTTGCTTTCTTTGCTGTTCTCTGGAATTCCACATTCAGTTTGGTATATCTTTCCCTTTCTCCTTTGCCTTTCACTTCTTTTCTTTCCTCAGTTATTTATAAAGTGTCCTCAGACAACCACTTAGCCTCCTTGCATTTTTTCCTTTGGTTTGGCCGTGATCACTGCCTCCTTTACAGTGTTATGAACTTCTGTCCATAGCTCTTCAGGCACTCTGTCTATCAGATCTACTCCCTTGAATCTGTCTGTCACCTCCACTGGAGGGGTTTGATTCAGGGCGCACCTGAATGGCCTAGTGGTTTTCCCTACTTTGTCCAATTTAAGTCTGAATTTTGCAATAAGGAGTTCATGATCTGAGCCATAGTCAGCTCCTGGTCTTGTTTTTGCTAACCTTATAGAATTTCTTCATCTTTTGAGAAAATGTATAATCAATCTGATTTATGCAAAGAATATGATCAGTCTGATTTCAGTATTGACTATTTTGTGATGTCTATGTGCTGTCATCTCTTGTGTTGTTAGAAAAGGGTGTTTGCTATGACAAGTGCATTCTCTTAACAAAACTGTTAGCCTTTTTCCTGTTTCATTCTGTACTCCAAGGCCAAACTTGCTGGTACTCCAGTTATCTCTTGACTTCCTACTTTTGTATTCCAGTCCCCTATGACGAAAAAGAGATTGTTTTTTGGTGTTAGTTCTAGAAGGTCTTGTAGGTCTTCATAGAACTGGTCACCTTCAGCTTCTTAGGCATCAGTGGTTGGGGCATAGACTTGGATTACTGTGATATTGAATGGTTTGCCTAGGAAATGAACCGAGATCATTCTGTCGCTTTTGAGACTGCACCAAGTACTGCATTTTAGAGTCTTCTGTTGACTATGAGGGCTCCTCCATTTCTTCTAAGTGATTCTTGCCCACAGTAGTAGATATGAAGGTCATTTGAATTAAATTCACCCATTCTGGTACATTTTAGTTCAGTGACTCCTAAGATGTTACTGTTCAGTCTTGCCATTTCCTCCTTGACCACATCCAATTTACCTTGATTCATGGACCTAACATTCCAGGTTCCTATGCAATATTGTTTTTCACAGCATCAGACTTCAGAAATGAAGTCATTTCTGCTTTGGCCCAGTCACTTCATTCTTTTTGGCGCTATTAGTAATTGCCCTCCACTCTCACCCAGTGGCATATTTGACACCTCTGAGCTGGGGGGCTCATCTTCCAGTGTCAAATCTTTTTGCCTTTTCGTACAGTTCATGAAGTTCTCACGGCAAGAATACTGGAGTGATTTGACATTTCATCCCCAGCGGACCACGTTTTGTCAGAACTCTTCACTATGACCTGGGAGGCCTGCACAATATGGCTAACCCATATTAACTAACCCACTGGGAGGCCTGCACAATATGGCTCATCTTTTCATTGTGTTACCCAAGCCCCTTTGCTACAACTAGGCTGTGATCCATGAAGGGATAACTTTAGTGTGGACCTGGGATAGTCTTGTCTTTGGGTCAGGTGCCACTTATACAGTCCCTTTGTTACCAGAAGTGTGAGGACTCCTGAGGGATCTGTGCTTGGACTGGGGTGGGTGGGGTTGAAGGATATCTGCACACGGACATGCACTTAAGTCCATAAAGTGCGTTTCAGTAAGCGGCTTGAACAAGGAACTGATTAAATTACAGTGTAGTCATCTGATGGATGTTATGCTTCCTTTAAAATTGGAAAGAATTTTAATGACATGGGAAAATGTTCACTATGTGACATGAGGTAAAAAGTCAGGACCCTGACACGTGCCACGTGGTGGTGATGGCAGAGGAGAGGCGGTCACGTGGTGGTGATGACAGAGGAGAGGCGGTCACATGTAAATGCTGACTGCCTCTTTGTCCCCACAGTATTCCAGACCTACAGCTCGGGATGCTTCTATTTCATTAACTTTTGCTTCTCTACAGCTTCCAGATCTCTTACAGGGAACATCTGTGGCTAACAAATGGATCGAATAGAGTTATTCGGACAGTGTGTGCCCAGCATCTGGTCTAGAATGAGCTGCGGGCAATGGCCAAGCGTGCTCTGAGGAGAGCCCAAACCGGCCACAGGAGGGGGCACAGCCCCAGGTTCTGCAACTTACGGTATTCCCCCCCACCCCCCGCAAGTTTGCAGTCTTGACCAGCCACGCAGCACGTCCTTATGGGAAGGCCCTAGAAGTGGCAAGGTCCCGGGAGGTGCCTGCTCCAGAGCGCTCATTGTCACCATCGCCGGTTTATGACATGGGTAATAAACAAGCCTTTACCTCTCACCAAAGCACTCGGGTTGTTATTTAGGGTGGACACCCCACTGCTTTATGCTAGACCCAGCATGGAGCTCCTATAAATAGAAAGCCCTAGGGCGGCACCCAGGAAGGTCGCTCAAGTGGCCCCTGTCCCCCGTCTCGGGATCTTGGGAGGCTTGCTTAACTTTTATGAACCCACGGCCGTCCTCACATTGCTGTCCTGTGAGTAACCGCGTGAGCACCAAGTCTCAGCACGCAGGGCAGCCGCCCAGGTTCCCTCCCAGAGGGGCCAGGGCCCCCACCCTCACTGGGAAGTTTCGAAGCCCCACCTTAGGAAGGCAGCAAACTGCACCCGGTGATGGTCACTGGGCCAGGAGGCAGGACACCCAGGGTGTCCGCAGCTGTGGGTCCGCGAGCTCTCCGCAAACACCTCTGCCCTGGGGCCCCGCCCTGGCCCCCGCCACACACAGCAAGCCGTGTGCCTGTTCCTGGGGCCTGCACCCAGCTCCTTCCAGAGAAGACGCCAGCCACGTGGTTAAGGACTGGACCAGAGCTTCTCTTGAGCACTAACCAAACCCAGACGTGCCTCCTGCTGGACCAGATGAAGGGCGACAGCTGTGTCCTGTGGATTCTTCTGGTTCAGAACATCTGCTTTAAAGGACAAGCATGCAGGCTCTGTCGTGTCCAACTCTTTATGACCCCATGGTCTTTAGCCCGCCAGGCTCCTCTGTCCATGGGATGCTCCAGGTGAGAATGCTGGAGTGTGTTGCCATTCCCTTCTCCAGGGGATCTTCGCAACCCAAGGATCAAACCTGGGTCTCCTGTGTCTCCTGCATTGGCAGGTGCATTCTTTACCACTGAGTCACGGAGGAGCCCAATGTAAAGGACATAACCACCAATACTTGTAGGGAAAAATTAGCCAGAAATGGGAATGAGTGGGAATGGGTGGCCAGGGACTCACTGCCTGGCAGGAAGCCGGTGGTGCTGGGGCCTTGGTGTCCTTAGGGTGAATCTCCCCTCTCCAAGGTGCCTGGGCCACGTGCAGCCAAGATGCGCGTCAGGCAGAGGGCAGCATGGACACTCAGGGATGTGGCCAGCAGACCAGGGGTGAGCCCAGCACAGGTTGGGTTCCACCTCTTGGAAGTGCCCAGGGCAGTGCCCTGGGGCCCCCCTGCACTGGAGGGTGAGGGGACAGGAGAAGACCTCTAGCTTCTCCACTGCTTATCACAGAGACACACCTCTCCATCCTCCCTAAGCTGAGGATGGTAAGATGTTGGGAAGTGGCATGTGGGGGACTTTGATGCTGAAAAGAAAGGTACAGCTATGCATCTGTCTTCCTGTGGAGTTTGGGGGTGTCTTTCCTCTCTGTGACCAAGTGGAGAAGTGAGGTGAGGATTCAGGTTTCTGGAGAACAGTTGCCTGGGAGCCTGACCTCTGTGCCCCTGGGAACTCTCTGCATCAGGGGTCAGCGGGAGGGGCAGAGAGCCCACTCCCCGGGACTCTGGGAGGTCCCTATCCAGGCTCCCTCCTCTTGACCTTGCGCCTTCCCTCCCCACTTGAGGGTGGGGTGGTGGCCCTCGTGCACCTTTCAGGGACCCCGGGGCTCCTGGAGCTTCTGGTGGAGGGTACTCAGTGGTGTGCTCTGGATTCTGACCTCGTACCCTTAATTCAGATTGAGTGTAAAGACCTTGTAAAAATAAAGAGAAGGAATATGAGTATTCCCATGATACAGGAAAGCGATTAGGATGACAGTGTTCCTTCTGAGCAGCAGGTCAAAAAGGAGGGAGAAGGATGCAGGAAGCGAGGGACCTAGGGGCTGGCGGCCTAGCAAGGAAGTGACCGGCCTGCCACCTGCTGGACAGCCGCTCCTTCCCAGGGCAAAGGCCGAGGGCAAGGCCAGCAGAGCAGCCACATGTTTGGGACAGTGCCCACAGGTTACAGCCTGGCTGGGATGCCAACCAGCTCCCACAGCAGCACTGAAGTGCACTCAGCAGCCTTGCTGGAGGAAAAAGGCAGAGCTTGGTGACTCCCTGGTCATCTCCCCCTTGCTGAGATCCCACACTGCCCAGACCACACACACTGCCTGGACCACCCACCCTGTGTGGACCACCCACCCTGCGTGGACCACCCACCCTGCATGGACCACCCACCCTGCACGGACCACCCACCCTGCATGGACCACCCACACTACATGGAGTGGATGGTGGAAGCTATAGGGAACCCAGAGAGAGCACACAGTCCCTTGACTCGTGGCAAAGGTACTTCCCAGGTCACAGGGAAAGGATGGTCATTGTGAGTCTAGCACACTGGGACGAGTGAGTGTCTATTTGGAAAAAAGCCTAGGTATCTATTCGGAAAGACTTCTTACACAGGACACAAAATACACTAACTGTGAAACACAGACAAATCTGACTGCATTGAAAGAAAACTCTCCTATGCACTCAGAAGACATGGTTTTAAGGGAGGAAAGGCTGGAGGTGGGAAGGCCTGTGACCATACATGGGTAAAAAAAGGGTCAGTGTCAGTTACATAAAGAGCTCCCAGAGTCGGCCACTGCTAAGCAAGTGAGTATGTGTGTGTGCGCGCACGCGCGCACGCACGCACGCACGCACGCACACACACACACACACACAAGCAGAGCAACGAAGGTGGATCAGAAGCTCAGCAGTGCAGTCGTCATCACGGAAACCCCAATACCCAGTGAATAAACATGTAAACAGACACCAGCAATCAAGCAAATGCAAACAAAACCAAAGTGAGATGCCGCTTTGCAGAAAGTCTGAAATGCAGAGACCTGCTCACCCCTGAGCTTCAAGAACCTGGGGTGAGGGAATTCTCTGCCGGGCTGGTGGGGCCAGGAGTGGGGTGTCTCTGGCCGCGAGCTCCCAGCTCGAACCCAGCAGACGCGCAGCACGGCTGTGTTTCCCCAGACGAGCTCTCAGACCAGGGACAGCCCCACCCGGACCAGCTGGTCACAGGCAGACCCCGACCCAAGGGTGACCCGGCACCTGCCTTTGGCTGATGGACTGCCTCCCCAGAGGTCTGGGAGGTGTTGCACGTGCAGCTGCCTGCCATCCTTGTGGGCCCATGCACAGTCTGCCCCTTAGCAACAGCCCCCGACCTTCTACCTGCCGCCAGGGTCATGAGCAGGGCCTGCACCCAACCTGGTCGCCCGGGGGGGTCAAGAGACACCCACATCTTCTCCACCCAGGGCCTCGCCTCCCCCTGCCCTGAGTCCTCAAGACCAACCCCACTCTGTCTCTTCTCTCCATCCATGGCCTCTCCTCCAGACTCCTTCCTTTCACTGCTGTGCGCCCACAGGGGACTGTCCAAGATGGTCCCTGAAAGCCTGGGTCCCCACCTAGACTGCCTGCTGCCAGGCCACGCCCCCAGGCCACGCCCCCTTCCCCAGCACACCTGCTCCGGGCCAGCCGGCCACACCCTGCTCTTTGCTCACTCCCCCAGAGCTGCCAGGAAGAGATGCACTCAGGCCCGTCCCGGGCCCTCCGCTTGGGAGTCCTGGTGCCCTCCCACCTGGCCCCTGGCTACCCCAGCCTCGCCACCCTGGTCCCACCAACCCCAGCCCCGCCCTGAATGGGCAACTCCTGTTGCTGACACCCAGGTCTGTTCTGGCCACCACCTCGTGCCCCGCCCATGAGTGCCCCCCACGTTTCCCTCCGCGGCCTCCATTTTCCACACCATCACCCTGGGGCCCCCTCGGCAAAGTGCCCCAAGTTTAAGTGGATCCTGGGCCCTCCTACTGCCCACATCCTTCACCCGCCGGCCCGGGCTCAGCTCCCTCCTCGGAGGACCCCGTCCACATGTGGATGCGCTGTGTGGCCTCTGTGGAAGACAAGGCTTCCGCCAGAGCCCCTCGGTCTCCCTCCCGCCACTTCTCCAAGACACACTGTCTGCCCGCAAAGCCGGTCCTCCGGCCCTCGGAGGAGGACAGCCAGCGGCCAGGACGGCCTGTCCCCCTCGGCCTGCCCGGGTCCTCCCGGCCAGCGTGGCCTCATCTGCATCACTGCCGTCCGGGCGCTACCGTGCGGGCCAAGAGTCCCTGTTGAGCGACCAGCCGACGGTCGGTGCCTCCTGTGTCTGGGCCCCTCCTGCTCCAGCGGGGGCCATGCAGTCATGTCTGGACTTGGGGAGCACTGCGTGTGCCCCCAGGGCTCTGGCCACGCTGCACCTCCCCATATCCCACCTGGGAGCGATGCAGCCCCAGCCCCCTGAGGCCAGGGGCAAGACCACGGGGCTCAGTCCCTTACCAGTCCCAGGTCATTCATCGATTCATCGTGCGGACACGGGCCCGGCCAGGCCTCTCCAGGCTCTCGCCGGGACCCCGGGGGCTGGTCATCTGCCTCAGCAGCAGGCAGGTGGGCGCACATGTGCTCCTGCCCACGGAGCTTTCTGGGGCTGGGGAGCCCTGCATCTTGTCAGCGTCCCCTCGATGAGCAGAGCATCCCACCCTCGTTTCTTCACTGTCCTGGGCCCTCAGGACTTGGCTACCTGAGGGCCAGAAACAGTAGGAAGGATGTGTGCTCGCTGACAGCCGGCAGGCTGGGAGGGACCCTCAGCCACCCACAGCCATGCCAGGCACACCACGAACGCCCGGGGGTGACCGCTCCACGCAGACCACAGCCCTGTGGGGCGTCTTCTGGCCAAGCGACCCCCACGTGCGAAGAGGCCGCTGGACTCAGGCAGGACACAGTCTGTCCACGGTCTTAACTGATGTGTCAGTTTTTAATTTAATTTAATGCCGTAGCCCTGAAGTTCCATTTTCCCTCAGAGCTGAATGATTGATTCTGCACACTTTTACCGAAAGCTACGTGCTTATAAGGAATAATCACACTTCAGACTCCACCAGTTTAAGTCTGCGGAAATACGGGGCGGCTACCATTTATCCTTTCCTACTCAGCTTGAAAACAGCCAAGTGCACATGCCCAGAGGGGACGCCGGGGAGACCTTGGGCCGTGGCCCCACCAAGCCCTGGGCTCTGAGAGCTGGCACATCTACCAGGACAGGGCCCATGCGCTCGGAGAGTCCCCCGCCCCTCCAAGGGTCCCCAAAGCCCAGCAGCCTCCCCGGCTCAGCCCCACCCCCACAGCTCCAGGCCGGGGAGCCAAGTGGCCTTGGGAGCCCACCTGCTGTTCCCCAAAGCAGTGCTGACCCGAGATCCCCACAAGCCACAGGGAGCCCAGGACCACAGCAAGGACCCCCACACACTCTGGGAGGCCCGCCCCACGGGCAGGAGCGGACCCAACCCAACACACGTGCTCACCCAGGACAGACCACAGAGCCACAGGGTCCACACAGTCACGAGGGAGGGGGCCTGCTCGGAGAGCCACTGCAGGCTGGCCACAGAGACCCCACCGCTGCTGTTCTGGGGCGTGACGGGCACCAGCCCCGGCCCCGAGCTGGCGAGCACCCGCATGTGCCTGGTGTCCAACAGACAGCCCAGCGTTACCAGGCACATGGGCCAGAGTCCTGGGCCCTCAGGCTGGCCGAGGGACACCCACCGTGCTCCCCCCGGGCTCAGGACGTCCAGCTGTGGCTGCCCACAGCTCTGGGAGACTCCACCTGCTTCTCTCAGGCCAATTTATCCAAAACCAAACCTTCTTCCCACCCTGCCTCTGCTGACTACATGCTCGCCCTGCACCGGCCATCTCCGGAGAAGCTCCTGGCTCCTTCCTCACCCTTTGCGCTGGCTGTGAGTGTGCCTGCAGGCATTCACAGCCCTTGCAGGGAGCCCACTTCCCTGCACTGGGAGATAAAGGGCCAGCCCCACCCATCAGGAGACTGGTCTGCCCATCACATGAAATAGGAGCAACAGGATTTGACTGGTGTTTTATCAGGTGCCCCGTCTCTGCCCGGAGCACTGCCCCGGGCTGGGGGCGCACCACCCCTGGGGACACTCCCTGCAGGCCCAGCACCGGGCCGCGGGGTTCTCCCCGTGGGCTCTGCAGCCGGGCGTGTGTGTCACAAACCTCCCTGTCTCCTCGGGCGCCCCAGGGCCTCTGCCCCTGCTGGGCCTCCTTCCTCCCGCCGGCTCAGGCTCCTCCTCTACGTCCCTGTGCCCACTGCGGGTGAAGACCCCTGGCCGGGGCCCGGGAGGTGGGCTGGGGACCAAGGCCTGGCCTGGCGCGCGGTGTCGGAACTGTCAGGGGGAGGGGCACCCACGCGGTGACCCTGCCTGGGGCTGCTGGGGCCCCCGGGAGAGGAGGATGCCGGAGGTGAGGGGCAGACTTGTTCCCAGAGGGATCGAACGTTGTGAGCCCCTTGAGGACGAGGGGACCTGACACTTCAGCTCTCAGCACAGGGAGATGCAGATTTCAGGAGAGAAAACAACGATGAACTCTGACTTGGATTGGAACTGATGGTGCCTGTGCAAGTGCATCATTTTCAAAACGTACAGGTGGATGCAGACATCACTGGAGAGGCAACAGGCTGTAAAAGATGTGACAAAGATCACGGCATCTGGTCCCATCACTTCATGACAAATTGTTTGCCCATCGGCAAACAATGAAAACAGTGACAGACTTTATTTTGGAGGGCTCCAAAATAAATCACTGCCAATGGTGACTGTAGCCATGAAATTAAAAGACGCTTACTCCTTGAAAGAAAAGTTATGACCAACTTAGACAGCATATTAAAAAGCAGAGAGATTACTTTGCCAACAAAGTTCTGTCTAGTCAAGGCTATGGTTTTTCCAGTAGTCATATATGGATGTGAGAGTTGGACTACAAAGAAAGCTGAGTGCTGAAGAATTGATGTTTTTGAACTGTGTGGTGTTGGAGAAGACTCTTCAGAGTCCCTTGGGCTGCAAGGAGATCAAGCCAGTCCATCCTAAAGGAAATCAGTCCTGAATATTCATTGGAAGGACTGATGTTGAAGCTGAAACTCCAATACTTTGGCCACCTGATGCAAAAGAACTGATTCATTGGAAAAGACCCTGATGCTGGGAGAGATTGAGGGCAGGAGGAGGAGGGGACGACAGAGGATGAGATGGCTGGATGGCATCACTAACTCAATGGACATGAAGCTGAGTAAACTCCGGGAATTGGCAACGCACAGGGAGGCCTGGCGTGCTGCAGTCTGTGGGATCGCAAAGAGTCAGACATGACTGAGCAACTGAACTGAACTGGACTGCAGATGTAACAGCCTGTCTGCACCCTGCCTAGGAGCAGGGCACCTGGGGAGGGACCCATAGCCTGAGACCCCCAAGCAGGCCCTGTGCCCAGACCTGGGTTTCTGAGACGGTCCTCACCAGAGGCGCCACCTGGGGGATGAATGATCCGGGCTGGGGCAAGGGAGGCACCAGGGGTCAGAAATCTTGGGTCAGAAACTGAGGAGCTGTTTAAGAGAGGCGGGGCCATGTGGGAGGAGCATGAGCCACTGTGAACGGTCTGCCCCTGGCTGAATCTGGGACAATTTGGTCATGAAAATAAAGAATGACAGGGATGAATTATAACCCGCTGAATGTGACCAGCATACATGAGCCCAGATTTGCAGAAAAGAAGACACAGAAAATTTGAGGATTAAGAGCTCATGTGCTGTAACTAAAGATGCTGCATGTGCAGCTAAGACCTGGCACAGCCAAATAAACAAATAAAAATTGATGTTTTCTAAAAAATATGAAGTTGTAGCTTAATCAGCTTGCAAGAGCCGACTCATTGGAAAAGCCCCTGGTTCTGGGAAAAGTTGAAGGCAAAGGGAGAAGAGGGTGACAGAGGATGAGATGCTTGGATGGCATCACAGATCCAACGGACATGAACTTGAGCAAACTCTGGGAGATGACGGAGGACGGGGAACCCTGGTGTGCTGCAGTCCATGCAGTCCGACTCACAGAGTCGGACACAGCTTAGCGACTGAACAGCAGCAACAGCAACCAACAGCAGCAGCTTGCATGGTTGTTGGGTGGATCTAGGCAGCCTGTTGTGTTTCTACACTGCAACTGAAGCAGAAGTTATCTGTAGGTCTTTTTCTAGACCGTTTGAGAGTAAATCGTAAACTAGATGTCTCTTCATCCCTCTGTTTATTTGAGTCAGGATGCTAATTCAATTCACGACCACACTTTGGTCCTCAGATTACATGTGTCCTTCAGTGGAGACTCCAGCCCCAAGCTGAGCATTGTTTTAGCTGTCACCCTTGACAGTTTCAGTTCTTTTATTTTGCAGAAAGTCCCTGACTTGGGTCTGCCGGGGGTACTCCTCAGGACTAGAGGCAGGTCCCAGGCCTGCAACAGGAGGTCCCTGGGTTGGGGCCAAGCTTCCCCACAAGCTCTGCCTGGCAGGACTCCCACTCCCTAAGGAGACACTAGTGCAATTTATGTCAGGGAGGGCTTGCCGCTGTTCTCTTCTAGGGCGTTTGTGGGTTTGTGTCTTTTGTTTGCCTTTGAGCCATTTTGAGTTTATTTTAGTGGGTGGTGTGAGAAAGTTCTAGCTTCATTGATTCACATATGGCTGTCCAGCTTTCCCAACACCACTTACTGAAGATTGTCCTTTTCCTATCTTATATTCTTGCCTCCTTTGTCAAAGATTAGTTGACCATAGGTGCCTGAGTTTATTTCTGGACTCTCTCTTCTGTTCCATGGAGCTGTGTGTCTGTTTTCATGCCAGTGCCACACTGTTTTGATGACAACAGCTTTGTAGTGTTGTCAGAAATATGAGAGGGTTATGCCTCCAGCTTTGTTCTTTTCCCTTAAGATTGCTTTGGCCATCCTGCATCTTTTGTAGTTCCATTAAATTTTAGGATTATTTGTTCAAGTTCTGTGAAAAATGTCATTGGTAATTTGACAGGGAAAGCATTAAACCTGTCGATTGATCAGATAGTCTGAGTAAAGGATTTTCTGGGTAACTATTACAGATAACAGCCAGGGACATTCTGGGAAGGGAATAGCCATGAGGGGATAACTCTATCATATTAAGATGTCTTACAAAGTTTGGATAAGCAGGCCAAGCTCCAGGGCACAGAAGATCAATCCATGGAGGAGTGAAAGTCTGGCAGAAGATGCTCAAATGTGAGGAAAAATAATGCTGCAGCACGGTTGGCTTCAGAAGCTTGGGGCCACCTCAGTGACCGATCACTTGTGGGGTGAAAACTGGGTGTCTGGGGGACCCACTCTTTGTATGAACCTCATTTATCCCTTTTGACTTTCCTACCATATGTGTGTTTTCTGCTTAAATAAGTAAAACATGCCTCCTCTGGTGCAGACACATGAAAAGGAGGTGGTTCCCGGGGCGCAGAGGGCAGGGCTGGCTCAGCTGTTAGGTGAGATCCTCTCAAGTCAGGACGCCATGCTCATCACCCCGTACCCTCCTCTGAACTGAACCAGCTGCCCCAGCAATCATGAGTCATTATGTTGTTACATAACTTCTTTCTTGCTTGCTTTTTTTTTTTCTCAAAAGCAGCTTTATTGAGACATAATTCACATGCCATGTAGTTAGTCTGCTTGAAGTCTGTGTTGTGTTGGTTTTTAGAGCATTCCTGGTCATGCATCCCTCTCCACAATTTATTTTAGACCTTTTATTCCCCCAGAGAAAGCTGCTCCCCCAGGTCTCCCCTTGCAATGCTCCCTCCCCAGCCCCTGCAATGACCAGTCTGCTCCCCTCCCCGTCTCTGTGGGTTTGCCTGTTTGGGGCATTTCGTGAGAAGAGACTGCAGCCAGGTGGCCTGGGGCCTCATTCCCTCCTGCAACAGGATGTCTCCAGGGTTCACCCGTGCTCAAGGGGGTGTCAGCGCTTCATTTATTTTTATTCCAAGTGATATTCCACTGTGTGGACGGACTCATTTACTAGTCTACAGCCATTTGGGTTGTTTCTACTTTGGCTATTGTAAGTTAATATCAGTGTGAGCAGCCACATGTGAGTTTTTTATGTGGAGAATATATATTTAGGAGAGGATATCACACAATTTATTGGTTACTCCTATTCCTCCAAATGAGTTTCCCAAGGGACTCAGTGGTAAAGAATCCACCTGCTAATGCAGGAGACGCAGGAGACACAGGTTCCATCCTGGGTTAGGAAAATCCCCTAGAGAAGGAAATAGCAACCCACTCCAGTATTTTTGCCTGGAAAATCCCATGGACAGAGGAGCCTGGTGGGCTGCAGTACATGGGGTCATAAAGAGTTGGACACAACTGAGCACAATCATTTATTCTTCCAAACAAGGCTTATTTTCCTCAACCACTTTTCCTTTCAAATTTTTTATTGTGGTAAAATACATATGACATAAAATTTCTCATTTTAGCCAGTTTTAAGTGTTCACTGGTATCACCACTGCCTACCTCTGCAACTCTTCATTGCAGGGAACTGAAACTGCGTAAACAATTGTTTATTGTCCCCAAAACAACACAGCCCTTCCCCCGCCCCAGCCCAGCCCCACAAGCCCACCTTCCACACCCATGACTTGGCTCCTCTTAGTACCTGATGTTATAAAACCAAGCAGCCTTTGTCCCCGTGCCTGGCTCACTTCTCGGAGTGCAGCGTCCTCAAGCTGGTCACGTTGGAGACTGTGTCAGACTGTCCTTCCGTCTCAAAGCTGAACGAGGCTCCACCATGGGCTGGTTTGGTCTCGGCCCGCCAACACTGACGCACCTCCAGGGAGGCCTGGGTTCACCTGGGCCGTACGGAGCCCCACAGACAGTTCCCGGAGACAGGCTGTGGCCACGCCGGCCCGTGTGGCCTCACTGATGGCAAGACACTCACAGCGATGACTGCCAGGGAGCCCTGAGAGGACGGCCCATCCCTCACAGGTCCTGGAGGACCCACAGCATCGGCACAACGAGGTCACAGGTCACGGGGAGAGACTGGGTCGGGCTCTGCCTTTGTCGGGGTGAGGGTGGGGCCTGGCGTTTGGGGGTTCACTCTTCAGCGGTGAATTGAAAGCAGAAGGGTGGGAGTTAGGACAGAGGGGAGGGGGGGGTCACTGAGGTGGTCTGCTGTGTGGGTCACCAGGGCATTTAGGAAGGGGATGCTCAGGGTGGGGATGGTTGGCCCGGCTCCTCACTGGGCAGTCTTGCTGGTGACCCTACTGCAGTGCTCTCATCTGGGGGCCGTCTGTGAAATGGACGCCTCACAGCAAAGGTTGTCCATCTAAGGAAGAAATAGAAACTGTTACTCAAGCCGAGGTGAGGATGACCACCCAGGGAGAGCTTCTCAGAAAGCTGACTGGTCATCAGAGGTCAACCCACAGCTACGCAGGTTTCTGAGACAGGCTCTGTGTGATGTGACATAGGTCGTTTGCACAATCCAAGTCTGTGAGGACAAGGTGGGGGTCCTGGTGACCTGCACAAGACCAAGAAGGAATGCTGTCTTCGCGGAGCTGTCTTATTGGTGCTGGGAGAATGTCACTCTGAAGCTGAGCAGGAGTCCCTACTAAAGGGGAGGTGGGTCGATGCAGATACAGACATGTGCTGTGCGGGGTCGGGGGACGGCAGAGGAGGCAAAGGCAGATTCTTCTCATCTCCCCATAAAATACGGGTTTTATTTCATAGGTGTGAAACCACGGCCAGAGAAACAGGCTGTCAGGCAAGTTATGCCAACTGAAAAAATGCACAGCCCAGAAGCTAAGAATCGTTTCATTTGGGGACACTCCTGAGGACTAGAGCCCAGGAGACAGGCTCTCAGTAGCTCTGAGACTGATTTCAAGAAGTTGGGAGGAGCCAGGATATATTGGAGTTTTTTGAAAAAATAAAAGAGTGTGGTCAAGCCTCAGAATATGACTGCTAATCACAAAACCAGATATCTTAGATTAATGAATTTAGCACTCCCTCTGGGCTCACTGAAGTCATTCCTCTGGTGTGTACCTTGTTATGCACCTAGAGCCAGAATCCTGCCTTTCTCCGCCTTGAAAGCCCTTGGGATACCCTGCTGGAGCTGGTGGACAGCTGTAATGTGACAGCTTGATGGCCGCAGCTCCCTTCATTCACTGGCAGGTGACATTTCTTGCCCACAGTTACGATGCATAGAACAGGTTTCAATCCATTCATTTGTTGATGAGCACTTGATACACTGCTGAGCTCAGTCTGCTAGTGCTTGGGAAGGATTTCCATAAGGGACTTTGCAAGTGTGCTGAGTTGCTTTAGTTGACCCTTTGCAACCGCATGGACTGTAGCCTGCCAGGCTCTTCTGTCCATGGGATTTTCCAGGCAAGAACACTGGAGTGGGATGCCATTTCCTCCTCCAGGGCATCTTCCCGACCCAGGGATCGAGCCGAAACCTCTTATGTTTCCTGCATTGGCTGCATTTCCTGCATTCTTTACCACTAGCACCACCTGGGAAACCCGTAAGGACATTGGGCTGTAGTTTTTTATCATCTAGGTCTTGTCTGGCTCAGCTGTCAGGTAATGCTGTCCTTATAGAATAGTAAGGATATGTCTCTTTCTCTTTGGTCTTTTTTGGAAAAGTGTGAAAAGGATTGGTCTTAGCACTTTGAATGTTTGATAGTTGGAGAATTCACTGGGGTCAACAATTGAGTGCTTAGGCTGATTTTCTTTGCTGAAAGATGTTTAATTTACTGATTCAATCTCCTTCTTAGTATAACATTAAGTCTATTCAGATTTTCTGTTCAGTATTTCTTGATGGCTGAGGTTTTGTGTTTCTAGAATTTGCACTTCATCTGGTTAACCAACTTGTTGGTGTACATTGCTCACAGTACTCTCTTAAAATCCTTTTTATTTCTGTAGAATTAGTAGTGATGTCCCTACTTTAATTTCTGACTTTAGCATTTGAGTCTTCTGTTTTCCTTAGTTCATCTAGGTAAGATCTGTCAACTGTTAATCTTTTCAAAGAACTACCTTTTGTTTATTTCTGCTTTGTTTTTCTATTTGCTAGTCTGTTCATCTCTGTTCTAATCTTTACTATTTCTTTCCTCTAGCTGCTTTGGGTTTAGCTTTTTTTTCTGTAGTCTGTTTAATTTGAGAAATGGGATATTTGGTTCCATATCAGTAAACAAAGAACAGAAGAGTCATCAGTGATTTCAGCCCTCTGAGCAGAGCTGGTGAGCCCGGAGGGAGCCCAGGGGAGAAGAGCCGCTGCCATCTAGCGCCCTAGAGGCAGCCCGGCCCCCAGTGAGCCTGAGTGCGCTCAGGCTGTAAGCATGCGGGGCGGGTCCAGGGAGCTGAGGTGCCTATCAGAGGAACAGTTTCAGTGAGCCCGGACTCTTGCATCCTCCCAAATATAAAAAAGCGCTAAATCCCTTAGCTTGGGATACTGGTTTTCCTTAATTAACAATAATCTGGATGTTCCTGCCACTTGTCCTTTGTTGCAAAAACTGCTATATATCCAAGATCCCCCCACACCTCCTCAAAGCAGCTCCTCAGACCTATCTGAAACAGTTTTCTGGGCTGCAGTCTTCAGTTTGCCCCAAATAAAACTTAACTCACAACTCTCACATTGTGCAATTTTCCCCCTAACAAACTGCAAAATTAAGTTCTTGATTTGAAATCTATCTTCTTTCTAAAATGTGTTTATAGTCATATCCACTTAGCAACATGTCAACAAAAAACAAAAATTACATTCACAGCCTAAAAGTTGAGAAGTATGCTTTATTCAGTGGGCATTCTAAGGACTTCAAGCCCAAGAGACTGCATCTCAAGTGACCCAGAGAGACCTGCTCCAGCAAGGGAGCCAAGACATATGGAGTGTTGCAGGAAAGGGCGGGGGTTGGGAACAAAAGACTGAGCTCAGTCCAGCCGCTCAGGCGTGTCCGACTCTCTGCAACCCTGTGAACCTCAGCCCTCCAGGCCTCCCTGTCCACCACCAGCTCCCAGAGCTTACTCAAGCTCATGTCCATTGAGTCAGTGATGCCATCCAACCATCTCATCCTCTGTCGTCCCCATCTCCTCCTGCCTTCAATCTTTCCCAGCATCAGGGTCTTTTCCAGTGAGTCAGTTCTTCGCATTAGGTGGCCAAAGTACTGGAGTTTCAGCTTCAGCATCAGTCCTTCTAATGAATATTCAGGACTGATTTCATTTAGCATGGACTGGTTGGATCTCCTTGCAGTCCAAGGGACTCTTAAGAGTCTTCTTCAACACCACAGTTCCAAAGCTTCAATTCTTCGGCACTCAACTTTCTTTATAGTCCAACTCTCACATCCATACATGACTACTGGAAAAACCATAGCTTTGACTATATGGACCTTTCTTGGCAAAATAATGTCTCTGCTTTTTAATATGCTCTCTATGTTGGCCATAGCTTTTCTTCCAAGGAGCAGGCATCTTATAATTTTATGGCTGCAGTTACCATCTGCAGTGATTTTGGAGCCCAAGAAAATAAGGTCTGTCACTGTTTCCATTTTTTCCCCATCTATTTGCCATGAAGTGATGGGACCAGATGCCATGATCTTAGTTTGCTGAATGTTGAGTTTTAAGCCAACTTTTTCACTCTCCTCTTTCACTTTCATCAAAAGACTCTTTAGATCTTCTTTGCTTTCTTTCATAAGAGTGGTGCCATCTGTGTATCTGAGGTTATTGATATTTCTTCCAGCAATCTTGATTCCAGCTGGTGCTTCATCCAGCCCAACATTTCACATGATGTACTCTGCATATAAGTTAAATAAGTAGGGTGACAACATACAACCTTGACATACTCCTTTCACTATTTGGAACCAGTTGGTTGTTCCATGTCCAGTTCTAACTGTTGCTTCTTGACCCACATACAGATTTTTCAGGAGGCAGGTAAAGTGGTCTGTATTCCCATCTCTTTACGAACTTTCCACAGTTCATTGTGACCCACACAGTCAACGGCCTTGGCATAGTCAATACAGCAGAAGTAGATGTTTTTCTGGAACTCTCTTGCTTTTTCTGTGACCCAGTGGATATTGGCAATTTTATCTCTGGTTCCTCTGCCTTTTCTAAATCCTTCTTGAACATCTTGGAGTTCATGGTTCACGTACTATTGAAGACTGGCTTGGAGAATTTTGAGTCAACAAGAGAGTCCAAAAAGCAGTGCCGCTGCTACTGCTAAGTCACTTCAGTCGTGTCTGACTCTGCACGACCCCATCCCTGGGATTCTCCAGGCAAGAACACTGGAGTGGGTTGCCATTTCCTTCTCTGATGCATAAAAGTGAAAAGTGAAAATGAAGTCACTCAGTCATGTCCGACTCTCCGCAACCCCATGGACTGCAGCCTACCAGGCTCCTCCGTCCATGGGATTTTCCAGGCAAGAGTACTGGAGTGGGGTGCCATTGCCTTCTCTGCCAAAAAGCAGTACTTGGGTGCAATTTCAAAAATGATAGAATGATCCCTGTTCCTTTCCAAGGCAAACCATTCAACATCACAGTAATCCAAGTCTATGTCCCAAGCAGGAATGCTGAAGAAGCTGAACAGTTCTATGAAGACCTACAAGATGTCATAGAACTAACACCAAAAAAAGATGTCCTTTTCATCACGGGGGACTGGAATGCAAAAGTAGAAAGTCAAGAAATACCTGGAGTAACAGGCAAATTTGGCTTTTTAGTACAAAACGAAGCAGGGCAAAGGCTCACAGAGTTTTGCTAAGAGAACACACTGGTCATAGCAAACACCCTCTTCCAATAACACATAAGAAGACTCTACACATGGACATAACCAGATGGTGAATAATGAAATCACAGTCATTATATTCTTTGCACACAAAGATGGAGAAGTTCTATACAGTCAGCAAAAACAAGACCAGGAGCTAACTGTGGCTCAGATCATGAACTCTTTATTGCCAAATTCAGACTTAATTGAAGAAAGTAGGGAAAACCACTCGACCATTCAGGTATGACCTAAATCAAATCCCTTATGATTATACAGTGGAAGTGAGAAATAGATCTAAGGGACTAGATCTGATAGACAGATCTAGTGCCTGATGAACTGTGGACAGAGGTTCATGACATTGTACAGGAAACAGGGAGCAAGACCATCCCCGAGAAAAAGAAGGCAAAATGGTTATCTGAGGAGGCCTTACAAATAGCCAAAAAAAAAAAAAAAAGAGAGAGAGAGAAAGGCAAAGGAGAAAAGGAAAGATATACCCATTTGAATGCAGAGTTCCAAGGAATAGCGGGAGAGATAGGAAAGCCTTCCTCAGTGATCAGTGCAAAGAAATAGAGGAAACCAATAGAACGAGAAAGACTAGAGATCTCTTCAAGAAAATTAGAGATATCAAGGGAACACTTCATGCAAAGATGGGCACAATAAAGGACAGAAATGGTATGGACCTAACAGAAGCAGAAGATATTAAGAAGAAGTGGTAAGAATATACAGAAGAACTATACAAAAAAAAATTCTTCATGACCCAGATAACCACAATGGTGTGACCACTCACCTAGAGCCAGACATCCTGGAATGCAAAGTCAGGTAGGCCTTAGGAACCATCACTTACAAACAAAGCTAGTGGAGGTTATGGAATTCCAGTTGAACTATTTCAAATCCTAAAAGATGATGCTGTGAAAGTGCTGCACTCAATGTCAGCAAATTTGGAAAATTCAGCAGTGGCCACAGCACTGGAAAAGGTCAGTTTTCATTCCAATCTCAAAGAAAGGCATTGCCAAAGAATGTTCAAACAAAAGATTACTGCTAACAAAAGAAGTCTGAGGACTTCCCTGGTGGCCCAGTGGTCAAGGTGCCGGGCTTCCAGTGCAGGTGACATGGGCTCATCCCCGGTCAGGGAACAAAGATCCCCCATGCTGTGCAGCCAAAAAAGCCTAGGAATTTAGCACTTATTGACAGTTGCAACAGTCTGGGCTCACTGAAGTCATTCCTTTGACGTGCACCTCAGCTACCTGGGACCAGGGCGCTGTGCTTTCACATCCTGAGCTTCCTCAGGCTGTACCACTGGAGGTGGCTGGGCAGTCTGATGGCTGCTAGATGGCAGGTATTCTTTCCTTCATGAGTTCCCTCAGGGCTCAGCAGCTCCCCACCGCGGGTGGCTGCAACTTGTAATGACTGTGACATGCTTCCTTTGCTGATGTGGCAGGAACTACTCCATTTCTCAACCACTTTGCTTGCACCCTTTAAGTTCTGGTACATTGCGCTTTCATTTTCATTCATCTTTAAATATTTTCTAATTTTCCTAGTAATTTCTTCTTTGACCCATTTGATTGCATTGTTTAATTTCCACAAATGTATGAATTCTTCATCTGTTACAGATTTCTAACTTTATCCATGATAGTCAGAGAAGATACTTTGTATGATATTTATCTTTTAAAATCTATCAAGACTTAATTCTTTGCCTAATGTATGGTCTGTCCTGGAAAATGTCTGGTGTGCATGTGAGATGATTTTCTGTGCTGTTGTGTTGGGTGAAGTGTTCTGTTAGACCTAGTTAGTTTGTCATGGGGTTCAATCCTATTTCCCTGCTGATCGTCTGTCTGGCTATTGTGTTCATTGTTGTGAGTAGCATGTTGAAGTCTCCAACTATTATTGTAGAATCATCTGTTTTTACAACTCTGTAGGTGTTTGCTTCATAGATTTTGATGGTCTGATTTTAGGTGCATATTTACAATTGTTATAGCTACTTGCTGTATTGCATCTTTCATTAATATATAATATCCTTCTTCATCTCTTATAACATTTTCTTACTTCAGGTCTGTTTTGTCTGATATTAGTATAGCCGCCCTTGCTCTTTCTTGGTTACCATTTGCATGGAGTAGATTTTTTCCGCCTTTCACTTTATTTGAGTCTTTGGATCTCTAGTGAGTCTTTTGCAGGCCACATTTCATTGAATCATAAGTTTTTATCCATTCTGCAAATCTCTGCTTTTTGACTGGAGAGTTTAATCCATTTACATTTAAAGTAATCACTGAGTAGTAAGGACTTACGCTGTCATTATGCTATTTGTTTTCCATGTGCCTAGTAGGTTTTAGTCCACCATTCCCTGTCTTCTTTTGTGTTTAGTTGATTTTTCGCAGTATAACTTTTACCTTTCTTTCTCATTGGCTTGTGTGTGTATTCTGCAGCTCTGAAGGGGGAACGCACTAGCCCTTTAAGTCCACATGGTCTGTGCTGCTGCTCCAGGCGGCTGGGGAGACAGAGTCCTGCTTCTTCCTCCTGCATCTCTGGGAATCCTCTCTCAACCGCTTTTAAATGAAGCATTCCCCCTGCTTGCCGTTTCCTTCACCCTAAAGATCGTGGCATTAACCTGCCTCAAATCACCTTTATTTCCTCCTCCCAGATGAGCCATTGTCCCAGTTCAGCTGGGACATTGTGACCAGAAATATTAGGCGGGCTCTGACTCATTGGAAAAGACCCTGATGCTGGGAAAGATTGAGGGCGGAAGCAGAAGGTGACGGCAGAGGATGAGACGGTTGGATGGCATCACTGACTCGATGGACATGAGTCTGAGCAAGTTCTGGGAACTGGTGATGGACAGGGAGGCCTGGCATGCTGCAGTCCATGGGGTAGCAAAGAGTCGGACCTGACTGATTGACTGAAAAGAACTGAACCAATTCCTAATGTTATCTGATGTGTAGAGTCCTGTGAAAAGATAGCATGCCCCTAACAGACCAGATTTGTTTGCAGGTGGCAATGAACAGTGGAGACCACACCCTGTGGGCGTGCATGGCTGGGAGCTGAGGGGGTCTGCACGACGTGGCCTCCTGGGTCCAGGGAGGCCCCTCTGCCCTTGGCTGTGGGGCTCCTGCAACAGTACCCTCAGCACACATATCTCAAAGGGAAACAAGAAGAGCCCAGCTCTTGACGGTCCCAAATGAAGAGAGAGAGAGCTCTGTCACAAGTTTCCGAGGAGGATGCTTGGAGCAGCCAGAACAGCTCCCCACTCAGGGACAGATGCCTAGCCAGTCATGCAAGCTTGGCTCCAGACTGCAGGGCCTTCTCTGCTCCACCCGCCACACCGCACACTCAGACTTCTCACCTCCGTCTGTGGCGGGAGCACGGACGCGACACTGTCTTGGACAGAGAATGAAGGGACTGGGAGGCCTGTTGCCATCCCTCCTGGTATCACGTCTCACTCAGGGACTCAAAAATAGATGTAATGTCAGTTGAGCTGTCATCCGAAATTGTCATTCCTAAAACACACCGTCTGTGTGCAGCTCTGAGTGTCCCTGAAGCCAGCACCGAGTGCGCGCTTCCTGAGGGAGGAGGAGGGAGGCGAAGGTGGAGACTGCAAACCCTCTTCGCTGTTGCTGCTGTGCAGTGGAAACTAGCACAACGTGTAAGGCGCTTTTCTCTGTGTCACTCACTCGGTCGTGTCCGACTCTTTGCACTTCCACGAACTGTAGCCCACCAGGCTCCTCTGTCCATGGGATTCTCCAGGCAAGAATACCAGAGTGGGTTGCCATTCCCTTCTCCAGAGGATCTTCCTGACCCAGGGATCGAACTCTGGTCTCCTGCATTGCAGTCAGATTCTTTACCTTTTGAGCTACAGGGAAGTCCTCTTAGTAAATGTAAATAGTATACAGTATCTATTTAATAGTATACAGTATCAAAGAAAGAAAACTTTGGAGTGAATAAAAACAAAAATGGAAACTAAGCTTTGTAGATGGCAGAGTGGCTTGGCTCAGAGGAGCTCATCCACAGATAGCAATCATGCACTCCGGGAAAAATATGAAACCCTGGTTGAAGGCACCAGAGAGTGACTAAACACAGACAGTCCTTGCGAGGAGGCCCTGCAACAGGTGAGATTCACATGCTACAGCTTTTCGCCCAAGGAGACACGGCTGTGTGGTATGGGCAGCTGTAACCCAAGAGAACGGTGCAGCCTTGACGGCTGGGAGAGTCAGGCACCAGGAAATGAAGGCTAAGTCACAAAGCAGAAGGAGCTCCCATGTGTGTGCAAACCCACCCAAATCCTCAGCTGACTTGTGTAGGGAAGATGCCAAGGGTCCCACAAGGAAAGATCTGAGCTGGGGGACTGCCACCCACAAGGCAGGGACAGAGCTGGTGTTGAGTTCAGCTGGGCAAGTGTCTGGCTAGGATGAAGGTGAACCCTCATCACATGAAGATCACATGATCCAGAGTCGCTACAACAAATGGACCAGTAACAAGTGTGCACTGGTTTATAATGAAAGTTACCAGGTGTGCACAGAGACAGGGGACGGGAGGTGTCAATCCAGTAAAGAGCATTCAGTAGAAGCCTACCTGGTAGGCAGGTAGAGACAAATGGCAAACTTCAATCCGTTCAAGGAATTCAAGAAAAACATAGTCGTAATGAATAAATAGGGGGTCTTGGCAGAGAGATGGAAATGGTTATTTTAAAAGAACCAAACAGAAATTCCAGGACTTAAAAGTGCTATGGATTATGTGCGGGGTCATAAAATAAATCTCAGATACTTCCAGTGTGTGGAATCTTAGAGAGGATATTCCCTAATCACAATGAAGTTAAATTAGAAGTCAGTAAGGATTGGACACAAGTATTTGTAAATTAGAGAACACACTTTGAATCAATTCATGGGTCAAAAAATTACCAGGGAAATTAGAAAACATTTGGGACTGAGTGATAATGAGTAATCATGTGTGTGTGCTCATTCGCTTCTCTCGTGTCCGAGTCTTTGCAACCCTATGGCCATGTAGCCCACCAGACTCCTCCATCCATGGGATTCTAAAGGCAACAACACTGGAGGGGGTTGCCATTTCCTCCTCCAGGGGATCTTCCCCACCCAGGGATCAATCCCGCGTCTCCAGCGCCTCCTGCATTGCAGGCAAATTCTTTATCACTGAGCCACGGGGAAGCCCGATAAAGAGTGTGAGTGTGTGTTAGCTGCTCAGCCGTGTCTGATCCTTTGCAGCCCCACAGACTAGCCTGCCAGGCTCCTTTGTCCATGGAATTCTCCAGGCAAGAGTACTGGAGTGGGTCACCATTCCCTTCTCTGGGAGACAGTGAGTATATAATGTGTCAAATCTGTACACTAACCAAAAATGAGCCTAACAGGAAAATTATACCTTCAAATGGTCACGTTAGAAAAACAGTTGCAAGAAATATCTAAGAATTCACCTTAGAAAGTTTCAGAAAACTGAGTAAATTAAATCCAAAACAAGTAAAAAGAAGAAAGTGATGGTCAAAGGAAAAAATGCTCATAAATTAGTAAGATCAGGAATACAAGAGAAGATATCAGTACAGATTCTATGGACTTTAATTGGATAATATCAGAACACTATAAACAATCTTACTCTGATACAGTTGACCATTTATATAATATACAAGTTCTGTTAAAACCATAACTTACCAAGATTGTGAGACAGGTGACAGACAGAATGCCCTGCCTCCTGGGTGAGAACTTTGATGAACTGAGTACTATCACAGACAGCACCTTATTTACTGGAGAAATTGAGTTTGTTATGAACCCCTGGCCTGTGTGCTGTGCTAAGTCTCTTCAGTTGTACCCAACTCTCTGTGACCCCATGGACCGTAGCCCACCAGGCTCCTCTGTCCATGGGGCTTCTCCAGGCAACAATACTGGAGTAGGTTGCCATTTCCTCCTCCAGAGGATCTTCCTGACCCAAGGATTGAATGCTCATCTCTTGCATCACCTGCACTGCAGGCAGATTCTTTACTACTGGGTCACCTGGGAAGCTCTGCAAAAGGTGATATAGCATGACAAAGTAGTGTTTTTCCAGGAATGGATGCAAAATTAGGTTAGTATTGAAAATCAAATCAATGAAATCCATCATATTGTCAAAATAAAGGAGAAAATCATATAAACATCAAAATAAAGCAGAAAGGGCATTTACCAAAATTCAAAACCCTTGCAAGATAAAAGGGCTCAGCAACAAAGGCATCAGGGTAAAACCAATCTCTAACAGTGTACTTAGTGGCCAGATTCCAAATGCTTCTCTGAGCCCAGGGACAAGGGAAGCAAGTCTGTTCTGACCACGTCTAGTTCACACTTTACTGCAGGTCTTAGAGCAGAAACGCAAGAAAGAAATGGTAGTAAAGGTTGGCCAAGGAAAGGTAAAATCCCCTCTAACTATCCACTGATGATGCAAACGTTAACATAGAAAATGTTCAGGAATCTTTAAAACAACAATTAGTATTGTTAAGAGCTTAGCTGTGTCTCAGAATACAAGGCCAGTTAAGTCTCTATACAGTGGCAGCAAACAACTTGAAAACAAAAATGTTGAATTACTCAGTTTTTAATAGAATCAAAACTGTAAAATACTTAGGACTAAATTTAACAAGTTTTACAGAGTGTCTCTGAGACCCCCGAGAGGAAATGAAAGGTCAGGAGACCTGGGGAGATGGCTCTCGCGGGTTGGGACGTTTGTTGTCGATGGGCCACCAGCTGTCCGCCAGCTGGACTGTAGACTCCAGGAGGGTTAGGCAGATGTGGGGTAGGGGCAGGGTGGGGGCGCCCTGATCCCAAAAGCAGCCTCAGCGTTAACGGCCCCAGTGCCGGCTCTGTTCTCCCCTCGTGGCTCGGCCTGGGACGGGACACAGGGGGCCACTGGGTCCTCACCCCACGGGAGGGGAGGAGGCAGCCCTGTGAGGCACAGAGGCTGCTGGCCTGGCAGAGTCACGCTGCTGGCAGAGGCTGTGCTGGGCCCCAGTGTCACACCGCACCGGCTCAAGGGGCACCTGTGGTCACGCTTTTACCTCCTCATCTCCATCCTGTCCCTCAGTGGAGTTGAGGAGGCCTAAAATAGTACTTGTAGACCACTCTTTGGGGATTTCTATCTTCATTTTCAGGGTTGAGAAAGACAGGCTAACCCCAGACTGTGCCTTTGCCCTAAAGCACTGGGGTCAGGGGAGGTGGGGATGGCATCCCAGAGGTGGGCTCTCCGGGACCAGGGCCCGGGACTCGCAGCCTCCCCGCATCAAGCAAGCTTGGGGACATCACGGGGCCTCCTGTGATGAGGACATGGGACCCTGGCCTCTGAGGCCATCCTGCGCTCGGATGCCTCATCCTGCCCTGCCCACCACTGGGCATCGGGTGGACCCACCTTGGCCCCGAGAGCCCCAGGTATGAGTGAGGTCCAGGGGGAGCTCTTGCTTCCCTTGGCGATGAAGGGAAGCCCCTTTGATGAAGGGGCTTTGATGAAGCCCCAGGACCATCGAGAGGGCAGTCGGGGTTTCTCTGCAGGCCTGGGAGCAGCACGGAGCTGAGGGAGTACGTGGGCAACACATCCTCCATCCTAATCCCTAAATTGGCAACAAGTTTCCTCTTCTGATAAGCTTGGCCTTGTTTTGAATGTCACCGAGTCTCAAAACATGTGTGTTTTAAAGATTTCTTCACATCTGCTCTGCCCTACTTAGGGCATCACGTGACAACCAGTATAAGGCGTTCCCTTCTCTGCTCTTAATCCTTCGATTTCTGCTGATACTTAATATTTCCAACTCCTGAGCCTTCACACGGGTATTATACTCTTGTTTGCTACAGAATTAAAGGCAGGAGGAGAATAAACAAAGCAATGCCTTTTGCGTGGCAAACTCCCCTGGAGTTCCTGTTAGGGCGGCTGCCCAGCATCCTAGCCACCTGGGCAGGTGTGGAAGGCGTCATACCACCAGGCCTTTCGAAACTGTGCTAAAGTGGCTGGGTGGAGGGGAGACGGGAGGGGCCTGAGGAAACCAAGTGTGCACCATTTATAATTGTACTTTCAAAGCAGACTTACAACCTAAAATTACTGTGTGAATTAGCAACATGTTTCCTCGTGGAACAGCATGCTTGTTTCTAGGGTAATTTTTCAAGTCGTGGACAGAACTCATTTTGACATTTTGTGGTTGAAGCCATAGATGGAATCAGAGGACAGAACTCAGCTGTTTTCAACCTGTACAGAAAGGAAGCTGCACCCCCAGGCACTGCCTCTGGCAGATGCTGCAGAGGAGCCATGATGACATTCTGCTCCAACTCCGGGGCAACCCCAACTCCTGCAGGCATGGCTGGATCCAGGTGCTTAAGTGATAACTTCACAGAGCGTCATAGGCCATTTCTTAGGCAGTTTCTTCTCTGTGGTCATGTTCTCACAGAGGGGTGTGCTGTCCTGAGTAGCAGCAAATAGATCCCAGCTCCAAAATCTGGTACAAACACCAACCACCTCTTTCCTAAGAGTCAGCAAGTCTTGATTCAGGCTCTCCCTCAATCACCTTGAGTTGGGGTCCTGCCCTGAGGCCTTGGAAACATGTGGACTGAAAGTGGCAGAGGCAGCCCCAGAGGAAAACCTAGACTTTGAAATCAAAGAAGGGAAGCTTAAGCTGTAGCCATAGAAGATCCACTGGTGAGGCTGGTGGAGAAGACGCGTGCTCCATCGTGGGACAGGCAGAGGAGGACTCTGCAGGCGGGAGAGGTGGGGTGGGGCCTGAGTGCCAGGTAGGAAGGAGGGCTGGGTCCTCCCCTGCAGCCAACAGTGGGAAACCATGCAGGGTTCACATGGGCGTGGCCCCTAGGGAGGCCACTCTGGCTGCCTGGGTTTGTAATGTCAGAGCTGATGCAAAGCGTGGCACCCTTGAACTCTCAAGGCTGGATGGATAGACAGAGGATGGGTGGCTGGTGGACAGATGAGGGAGTGAACTGAGAGGTTGGAGGCTGAAGGGAGAGAGCCTGGTCCTGAATCCTGGCTTAAAGAGCCCCTCAGGAGGCCTGACCTCATCTTGGCTTCCTCATCTGTAAAATAGAGACCACGGGGCAGGACCCCAACACTGGGTTTCCATGCTGTGGGGGGAGGGGTGCACATTCGTTTCATGACTGATCAGGACCCGCTGGGATTGACTCATGGAGTGCACTTCCTATCCCCCAACCAGCACCAGCCCCAACCTCGCCAAGTGGAGAGGCCCACTGACCTCGGACAGTGGAGAGGCCCGCTGACCTCGCACAGTGGGGAGGCCCCCTGACCTCGCACAGAGGCCCCCTGACCTCGAACAGTGGGGAGGCCCCCTGACCTCGCACAGAGGCCCCCTGACCTCGCACAGAGGCCCCCTGACCTCGCACAGTGACCCCCTGACCTCGGACAGTGGGGAGGCCCGCTGACCTCGCACAGAGGGGAGGCCCGCTGACCTCGCACAGTGGGGAGGCCCCCTGACCTCGAACAGTGGGGAGGCCCGCTGACCTCACACAGTGACCCCCTGACCTCGCACAGTGACCCCCTGACCCCGCACAGAGGCCCCTTGACCCCGCACAGAGGCCCCCTGACCCCGCACAGAGGCCCCCTGACCTCACACAGAGGCCCCCTGACCTTGCACAGTGACCCCTTGACCTCGCACAGTGACCCCCTGACCCCGCACAGAGGCCCACTCAAGGCAGATCTCGCTTTATTGCACTTCACAACCACTGAGTTTTTTGTTTTTTGTTTTTTTTCACAGATTGGAGACTTGGGACAACCCTGTGTTGAACAAGCCCATCAGCATCATTTTCCCAATAGCATTTGCTCACTTACTGTCTCTGTCACATTTTGGTGATTCTTGAAATATTTTAAGTTCTTCACCAGCAAAAAGAGTATGACTCACAAAGGCCCAGAAGATGGTTACCACGTTTTAGAGGTAAGCTTTTAATTAAGCTGTATACATTGTTTTTTTTTCATATGAAGCTTTCACACAGTTAATAGACTGTATATAAAGTGAACATAGCTTTAACACACATTTTCATGCTGGAAACCCAGACGTTTCTGTGACTGTTTATTGTGGTGCTTGCTTTATTGGTGTGTGCTGTGTGCTGAGTCCTGTCCAACTGTTTCGACCCCATAGACTATAGCCCACCAGGCTCCTCTGTCCATGGGGTTCTCCAGACAAGAATACAAGACTGGGTTGCCATTTCCTTCTCCAGCTTTACTGGTATCTGGAACCAAGCCCACAGCACCTCTGAGGCTGCCTGAGCTGTGAAAGGAGAGGAGGCGTTATCGCACAGCTGGCAGACTGGTTTTGATCTCACCTAATCCAAGATCTGTGAAAAGCAAGGGTGAACATTATATGAATGTTATATATTTGGGTAATTCACCCAAGATCAGGTTGTGGTGCATCAAGTTCAAAGCTGGGTGTTAGGTGTTCCCACTACCTTCTAATGCCTCCTAATGATAATCATTGTTTTCTCAACTTTGAAAAATTATTTCTCTTTTTATAGAGGCAATAACTCAAACAGTCTTCAGACATATCATGAAACAGAAAGCCTGTCACAGATACCACACTGTATTTAATAGGATGTGAAGATAAAGAGATAACAAAAATAGTCTTTACTGCATCAGCTTAATCATTGAGATGATAAATGCATTTAAACCCTACCTGTATGCACCCACACAGGACATTCTGTGTCTGTTGAGGATTCCTGTTTACAGATTCAAGGATTTTTTTTGGTCATTAAAAAAAAAAAAAAAAAAAAGGATCACTGCATGTGGCACAGGGGACATGAATTGGCTCCAAGAAATAACTAAGTTGTTAAGACAGCAAAGTGCTTCAGGGCAGGCTTTTAGTGCAGTGGGTGGCACTGGGCTGAAACACGTTTAGGCATTTTATATTTTATTTTTAAATATTTTCTTAAATTCACTGAGACTTGTTTTGTGGCCTAGCATGTGGTCTATACTGGAGAGTGTTCCATGTGGAGTTGAAAAGAATGTGTATTCTGCTGTTTTTGGATGGAAAGTTCAGTAAAAAATCATGTAAGTCCTTCTGATCTATTGTGTCATTTAATGTCAGTGTTTCCTTACTGATTTTGGGGTTATCTGTCCATTGGTGTAAGGGGGAGGGTGTTAAAGTTCCCTACTATTATTGTGATACTGCTGAATTCCCCTCTGATGGCTGTTTGTGCTTGCCTCACGTGTCAAGGCGCTCCTGCGTTGGGTGCATATACATTTACAACTGTCATATCTTCTCTTGGATTGATCCCTTGATCATACGTAGAGTCTTTTGTCTCTGGTAACAGTCTTTGTCTTAAGTCTGTTTAGCCTGATATGAGTATTGTAACTCCAGCTTTCTTTTGATTTCTATTTGCATGGAATGTATTTTTTCATCCCCTCAATTTCAGTTTGTGTGTCTTTAGCTCTGAAGTGAGTCTCTTGTAGATAGTATATATATGAGTCTTGTTTTTATATTATATTTATATATAATATATATTTTATATTTTATATTCTTGTTTTTATATTATATTTATATTTAGTCTATTTACATTTAAAGTAATTATTAATAGGTATGGGCTTATTGCCATTCTTTAAAGAATCTTTTTTTATGTGGACCATTTTTAAAATCTTTATTGGATTTGTTACAGTATTGCTTCTGTTTTACGCTTTGGTTTTTTTGGCCACAAGGTATATGGGTTCTTTGGCTCCCCAACCAGGGATCAAACCCACACCCCCTCATTGGAAGGCAAAGCCCTAAACATTGGACCACCAGGGAAGTCCCCTTATTGCCATTTGTTAATTGTTTGAGGGCTGTTTTTGTAGGTCATTTTTGTTCCTTTCATTTTCTTTTTTGCTCTTCCCTTGTGATTTGATGACTAGCTTTAGTGTTATGTTTGGATTCATTTCTCTTTTTTGTGCACCTATTATAAACTTTTGGTTGGCAGCTATTATGAGGTTTTTATATAGCAATCAGTATTTACATGTGATTATTTTAAGTTGCTTTTAACTTGATCTCTTAAACTCAATGCATTTTAACAACTCTACAATTTTCTCCCTCCTTCACGAATACTGTTTTGACCTTATATATATATATATATTTTTTTGTTGTTGTTGTTTTGTTTTGTGATGTATCTTAACTACTTGTCATGGATATAGAAGAGTTGACTACTTTTGTCATTTAATCTTCCTACTAACTAGTAGGAATGTATAGTATATGTGGTTGGTTTCGTATCTTTCCCGTATATTTGCGTTTTTCCAGTGAGATTTTCCCTGAGTGCTGGGGCTTAGCTCTCAGCAATACCCGCAGGAGCCACCACAGAGGCAGAGCTCTACCAGGATGGAAGGTGGAGGTCTGTGCTGTTCTGGGCACCCCCTGGGTACCCCAGTCAACGTTCCAGGGCCTGGGGGGCCACCTTGCTGTTCATGGCTCAGAGGTTCCCATGTTCAGAAGAGAGGTGTTTTTTGGTGCCACATGGTCCTGCAGGAAGCCTCTCAAAAAGCTGGGGCTGAGCCTGCTGACCCAGGCACTTTGACAACTAATCCTTAGGACACTGATCTATATCCTTGTTTTGCAGTCACGCCACTGCTTTGCTTAGTCACAAATGATGTGATTGGGAACATGTTGGTCTTTTCTCTGAAGAAAGACAACTACCAAGTCATCGCTCATACTTGAAGGGAACACCATCCAGAGTCCAAACCCCTGAGCTCCACCCAAACTGTCTACAGAGAAGTCAGTTATCTGCTGTTCCATAACTAACTGCCCAAAGACTTCAGCAGCCGGAAAGAACAAACACTGCTGCCCTGGCTTCTGGGTGGAGCTTTGGGGGTTGGCTGACTGCTCTGCATCAGGGGGTCTCAGGGGAGCTGCACCCCACCTGGAGGCTCATTGGGGGTTGGTGGGTGTGCACCCAAGCTCACGCATATGGGTTGGCAGGTGGCATCAGTTTCACCCCAGAGGCTCCTGGGGCAACACCCAGAGCCAGAGCCTCATGAGACAGCTCTCAGGTAGGAACACGGCCCAGCTCACAGTGACACCCCTTCACACGCACCATTTCCCCAGGCCTCCCTGGTGTGTGAGGGAGGCGACAGCACAAGGTGTGAAGTGGGGAGGATCACGGGCTCTGCGGGGCGGCCACAGCACAGGAGCACGTTGAGGTGGATCTCCCTTATTTTAAATGAACATTTATTGGCTGCTTGGTGTGTCTCTAATGTTGTGCTACATTTTGTAGCAAAAGATCATACATCTGACAAGAACTTAACAGTCACACTGTTTAATTTTCATGTTTTTCTGCAGAAGGAATTGGCCTTGCAGAGAGATGCAGAAACTGCCCCAGATACAAAGCATAATTAGCTGGTGATAGAGATAATTTCTGTATCTATTCTACTACACACAATTTCTAAGAGAAAAGCACAACTTTTGCCTTGAGGAAGAATCTTGGAAGATAAATGCTTTCTAATGAATGAATGAATAATCACAGACACAATATTTTCCATAAACCATAGATGAAGTTATTGGTCCACAGTGAAAGTAAGAGAAAAATGGGGGATCCCAGCATGTGAAGGCACAATTTGGAATAATCAAGAAATAAAGTTGATTCAGGGGTGACCAAACGGAAACACAGCAGCCAGGGTAGAAGAAAGACTGCATCAGGGTCTCTCGAGACCAGAAAGAAGGCATTAGGCGTAATTAGATGGCTTCCCTTGACATCTTAAAAGTATAATTTTCTTATTAAGAATATGCACTGTCAATGATGTATTATAATGAAGTTTCACTATTTGAAAATAGTCGATGATATTTTAGTCAATGATAACTAGTCATATACCTTGTGTATCAGTGAATGAGGGCACAGGCAGGAAGTAGAACCTCAATTATTTGAAGATATTCAGTTTAGTCACTCAGTCGTGTCCAACTCTTTGTGACCCCATGAACTGCAGCATGCCAGGTCTCCCTGTCAATCACCAACTCCTGGAGCTTGTTCAAACTCATGTCCATTGAGTCAGAAATGCCATCCAACCATCTCATCCTTTGCCATCCCCTTCTTCTCCTCCTGCCCTCAATCTTTCCCAGCATCAGGGTCTTTTCCAATGAGTCAGTTCTTTGCATCATGTGGCCCAAGTATTGGAGTTTCAGCTTCAGCATCAGTCGTTTTAATGAATATTCAGGACTGATTTCCTTTAGGATGGACTGGCTAGATCTCCTTGCAGTCCAAGGACTCTCAAGAGTCTTCTCCATCTCCACAGTTCAAAAGCATCAGTTTTTCAGTGCTCAGCTTTCTTTATAGTCCAACTCTCACACTAGAGGTGCAGATTTTATTCTAAAATTTCCCACAGTCACATTTACACAGAGATTTGAATAGAAAGTGTTGTTAACTGGATATGATGTTTATCAGGTAACTGAAGGGTATCTTTTAAAAAATTTTTTATTTATTTAATTGTTTGGCTGCACTGGGTCTTAGTTGTGGCATGTGGGATCTAATTCCCCAACCAGGGATCAAACCCCAGCCCCTGCATGGGGAGCTCAAGGTCTTAGCCACTGGACCACTAGGGAATTCCCTAAAGGGTATCTTGTATCCATAGGTAGAAAATTCCAAAAGCAGGTACCAAGTTTGTGGATGAGGGGGAGGGGGGAAGATTGGAACTATTAAAATTTTAAATTATTACAATTATTAAAATCTTAAAGCTAAGACTTCTGAGAGGGGCCCCTACTGCCAGGACTGGCATCTCAGGACTCAGAGGAGATGCCCTCTGTCAGGCACATCTCAGCGTTTCCCATGAAGATATGAAATTGATCCCACGCTCTTCATTGAGAAGACTGTGTTATACAGACTGCTTTGCAGTACCTTTGTTGTTCTCCCACACTTTATTGTTTTCTTTTATCTTTAATATGAAAATAGTTTTATTTTAACTTCATTCTTGAATAACATCTTTACTGGATACAATATTCTAGGTTGGGAGTTATTTTTTCTTTTTTAGAGCATTAAAGACATGATTCCACTGCCCTTGGGTTTCATTATTTTAAAACCAATTAATTTTTATTTCTGACTGTGCTGCATCTTCATTGCTTTGCATGGGCTTCTCTAGTTCCAGGGACCAGGGACTAACCTTCCTTGTGGTTCGAGGGCTTCTCGTTGCGGTGGCTTCTCTTGGTGCAGAACACAGGTTCTGCAGGCTTCAGTAGCTGTAGCACGCAGGCTCCGTGGTTGCAGCTCATGGGCTCAGCTGCTCCACAGCGTGTGGGATGTTCCGGATCAGGGCTCGAACGCATGTCTCCTGCACTGGCAGGCAGATTACTATCCACTGAGCCACCAGGGAAGTCCCCAGCTTTCATTACTTCTGTTGAGAAGTTAGATGTCCATCAAAGTGTCACTCCTTTATTTTTTTTTTTGCCTTTTTAAAAAATTATTTATTAATTATTGCATTTGTTACTGGCCGCACAGGTTCTTCACTGCTTCGCTCAGGCTTTCTCTGGCTGCAGTGAGCGGGGCTACTCTCTCTTGTCGTACACAGGCTTCTCATTGCAGTTGTGTCTCTTGTTGCAGGGCACAGGCTCCAGAGCATGCACACTTCAGTAATTGCGGTTTGCAGGTGCTAGAGACTGTGCTCAGTATCTGTGGTGTATGGGCTTAGTTGCCCGCAGCATGTGGGATCCTCCCAGACCAGGGACTTAACCCGGCTCCCCTGCGTTGACAGGTGGATTCTTAACCACTGGACCACCAGGGAAGCGTTGCTCCTTTTAAAGTAAACTGACTTTGTCCTCAAGCTGCTTTTATGATTTTCCTTTTTATTTTCTGCAGCTTTACTATGATGTGCCTAAGCTGTGGCTTTCTAAGATATTTATAATTTTTTTTTTTTTACTGTGTTATGCAGCTTGCAAGGTCTTAGTGCCCTGACCAGGAATTGAACTGGGACCCTGCTGGTGGAAGCACAGAGTCCTAACCACTGGCAACCACCATGGAACTCCTGGATTCATTTCTAATTCATTTTGTTTGGAGTTCTTTGAAACTTCTGAACATGTAGATTGGCATCTTCACCCACTTTTGAAAACGTCTCAACTGCCATCTCCTTCCATGTAGATTCTCTCTCTTTTCTTGAGCAGCTCTAACCATGTACGTGTCGGATATCTCACTGTGACGTGCCCTCTCCTCTTTGTCTGCCTCTTTTTGGTTTTCCTGACTTCACTCTGGATAATTTCTTCTTTTTTTTTTTTCTTTTTTTTTTTATTTGTGGTGGATTTTGTCATACATGGAAATGAAACAGCCATGGGTTTACATGTGTTCCCCATCCCGATACCCCCTCCCACCTCCCTCTCCACCTGCTCCCTCTAGATTTTCCCAGTGCACCAGGTCCGAGCGCTTGTCTCATGCATCCAACCTGGGCTGGTGATCTGTTTCACCCTAGATAATATACATGTTTC
>CM035283.1:354524-384551 GCA_020226075.1 Hydropotes inermis
TATTCAGAAGCGTGTTGTTTAGCCTCCATATGTTTGGATTTTTAATAATTTTTTTTCCTGTAATTGAGATCTAATCTTACTGCACTGTGGTCAGAAAAGATGACTGGAATGATTTCAATTTTTTTGAATTTACCAAGACTAGATTTATGGCCCAGGATGTGATCTATTCTGGAGAAGGTTCCGTGTGCACTTGAGAAAAACGTGAAGTTAATTGGATAATTTCTTCTGAACCATCTTCCAAGTTCCTGAATTGCTCTTTGAGTCTTGCTAATCTTGTGTTAAACTTATTTTTTGTGTGTTCTTAATTTTTAGTTATTGTAGTAAATTCCTAGAATTTCTATTTGGCTCTTGTTCAAACCTGCTGTATCATTATTTGATAGTTTCCGATCTTCTGTTGAAATTTCATTCTTATATCTGTCTTCTTGAGTACAGTGAGCGCCACTATCTAAAGACTATTTTCTTGGTTCCAAAATCACTGAGAATGCTGACCGCAGCCATGAGATTAAAAGATACTTGCCCCTTGGAAGAAAAGCTATGACAAACCCAGACTAAAAAGCAGAGACATCACTTTGCTGACAAAGGCCTGTATAGTCAAGGCTATGGTTCTTCCAGTAGTCATGTATGGATGTGAGAGTTGGCTCACATCCATAAAGAAGGCTGAGTGCCAAAGAAATGATGCATTTGAACTGTGGTCCTGGAGAAGACTCTTGAGAGTCCCTTGGACTGCAAGGAGATCCAACCAGTCCATCCTAAAGGAAATCAGTCCTGAATATTCACTGAAACGACTGATGCTGAAGCTGAAACTCCAATACTTGGGCTACATGATGCGAACAGATGTAAAGACCCAAAATTCGGGCCTTCGTTCCAAGGAGGAAAAACCATGCCACCTAATAAACCAGCCCAGCAGATGCAACACGCAAGAGGGTTTATTGACGGTTGCGCAAACCGGGTGACTCTGATCTCCTGGGAGGCAGAGCACACCGAACAGCAAATTGGGCAAGCTTTTTATATGCAAAAAAAAAACATACTATCAGCATATTACATACGGGTTACAAAGTGATTGGTTACACGTTTGCAAAGCAATCCTATTGGTACAAACTTCACGGGCTTTGGTTCAAACTTAAAGCAATTCTATTGGTACAAACGGCACGGGCTTTTGTTCAAACTTAGGCGCCCGCTGGCTTTTCAGCTCTCTCTCGGGCTTTTTACTGGGTGAATATTGATTGGCTGGCTCCAGGTCACCCAATGGGGGAGGGGAATCCTACCATTTCATGGGAAACCGAAACCCAAGTCCCGGCCGCCTGCCAGCCCCAGCCCCGGCAGCCCCACATAGTAAAACTTATTTCTCAGCTTAAAAAACCAACAAGAAAAATATCAGACACATGAATCATAGACACTGGTAAAAGGGAAACTAGATATCGACTAGTCAAAATACATCAAACAATTCGGCAGCCCCACACAGAACAGGGAATTGTAGCCATTGTCTTGTAATCACATTTAAATAAACTGTAAAAATATTTAATCACTATGCTGTATACCTGAAACTAATATAATATTGGAAATCAACTATACTTCAACAAAAAATTACAAAATACAGTGGGAAAAAAACAAACATGGTTCCCAGCGAGGAAGGGGAGGGAGGGATAAATTAGGAGTTTGGGATAAATATATTCACACTCAGTTCAGTTCAGTTCAGTCGAGTCCAACTCTTTGCGACCCCAGGGACTGCAGCATGCCAGCCTTCCTTGCCCTTTACTGTCTCCTGGAGCTTGTTCAAACTCATGTGCATTGAGTTGGTGACACCTCCTTCCAACCATCTCGTCCTCTGTTGTCCTCTTCTCCTCCTGCTTTCAATCTTTCCCAGTATCAGGTCTTTTCCAGTGAGTTGGCTCTTCTCATCAGGTGGCCAATGCTGTGAAGAACAATATTGCATAGGAACCTGGAATGTTAGGTCCATGAATCAAGGTAAATTGGAAGGTCAGATGGGAGATGGCAAGAGTGAACATAAGCATTTTAGGAAAGAGTGAACTAAAATGGATGGGAATCAGCAAATCTAACTCAGATGACCATTATATCTGCTACTGTGGGCAAGAATCCCTTCGAAGAAATGGAGTAGCCCTCATAGTCAACAAAAGAGTCCAAAATTCAGTGCTTGGGTGCAGTTTCACCAATGGAAGAATGATCTCAGTTCATTTTCAAGACAAACCGTTCAATATCACAGTAATCCAAGTCTATGCCCCAACCACTAATGCCAAAGAAGCTGAAGTTGAATGGTTCTTTGAAGACCTTCTAGACCTTCTACAAGACCTTCTAGAACTAACACCAAAATAGATGTTCAGCACAGAAGAATGGAATGCAAAAGTAGGAAGTCAAGAGATATGCACACTATTATATGTAAAGTAGAGAAACATCGAGGTCCTCCTGTAGAGCGCAGGGGGCTATACTCAATATTTTATAATAACCCAGATGGGAAAAGAATCTGAAAAAGAGTGCAGATGTGCACGTACATAAAACTAAACCACTGTGCTGTGAACCTGAAACCACCACAACACTGCAAATCAGTTATGCTTTAAAACAAACCAACACTTAAGGCAAACCAAAGGGCCACCTAGTCAGAGTTGTGTGTTCAGAAGAGCATCATCAAAATGAGGGAAGGGAGGAAGAAGGGGGGAGGGAGGGGGGAGAGGAAGGGAGGGGGGAAGGGGGAAGGAGCTGGGGCAGGCTCAGCACGTGTCCTTCCTCATCACGCCTGCATATGTTCCTGGTCCTGAAGTCCATCTGCTAACACTGACAGGGCCATTGAAGGATTTTTATTTAATTGATGTTTGTCTGATATAACCTCTTCCATTCCTTTATAACCTACCTACACTATTATATTTTAAGTTGCAGGTAGCTTGTAGATGTGCCTTTATGACATGACTATTGCGAGCAGCAATTATAACTTGACAGTGGCGTTTCAGTGGATGTTGATGCGACATACACAACAACCACAACATACTGGGTAAGGAAGTGATGGATGAGCTTCTTACGTCCCGCCTGAGATGGTGAAATGCCAATTCTACTAGATTGATAAGTAGAGGGAGAAGTTTGTGTGTATATAGTAATCCCTATGCAAATGGATTTAGTTTAAAAACCAGCAGGCTGATCTAAATGAAATACTGAAAAATATTCCAATAATCCAAGAGAAGATAGGAAACGGGAGAGCTGAGGCGGAGACAAATAGAGAACATGTATTACAGCAGTCGCTCTGAATTCAGCGTGTCAGCGAATAAGGGCAAATGACCTAAGAATCCAAAGAAGACAGAATGGTCAGCCAGATACAGGGAACAAGACTTCTCCACAGCCACCTACAGAACCTGCTGTGATATGATGATACAGACGTTGAAAATAAAAAGATAGAAAAAGACACTGAGCAAATACCAACTTAAAAAACTGAGGTGACATAGTAAACTTCAGAGTAAAGAAGGCTACATAATGACAAAATAACCAAAGTCACCAAGATGTAACAATCGTGGGCATCTGACAGCAGAGCTTCAAATCACACGAGCCCATCACCATGGCCTTGAGAGGGACGGTGGCCCAGCGCTGTGAATGGGGCCCCACCCACCAATCTCAGCCCGCTTGCGGCCTGCACGGCACTACGGGGCCTGGGTGGCCGGAGCCAGAGGACCTTCCCACATCCTGGAGCTGCGAGCCTAAGATCACGGCACTGGCAGGGCTGGTGCCAGCCAGAGTCCTCTCCAAGGCAGATGGACAGTCACCTTCCTGCTGCGTCCCCACGTGACCTTCCTCTGTGCTTGTGGGGGAGAGAGATGGAGAGAGACAGAGAGAGAGAGACAGGGACAGAGACACAGAGACAGAGACAGAGAGAGACAGAGATGGAGAGAGGCAGAGAGGGGGTGGATGCTGAGAGGACTGGGGGAGAGAGACTGAGAGAGACAGAGACATAGGGACAGACAGAGAGACAGAGACAGAGAGAGACAGACAGACAGAGACAGATACAGAGAGTGACAGAGACACAGAGACAAACAGAGAGACAGAGACACAGAGATCTGACATCTCCCTCTCTGGTTCTGTGGCTCAGGGTCCTATCTTCATGACCTCACGTAACCTTAATTACCACCTAGTGAACCCCTCTCCAAATACAGAAACACTGGAGGTTAGGGCTTCAAAATCTGTTTGGGGGAAGCACAATTCGGTCCATAACAACTCCTCTCTCAGTAATTGACAAAACGGTTAGCAGAAAATTAGCAAGGTTATATAAGAACCCACCAGGACCATTAACCAACTGGATCTAATTGACATTTATTGAATACACCAAACAAGGCCAAAACATGCATTCTCTTTAAGCACCAATGGAACAGTCACCATGATAGACATACCTTTGGTCATAAAACACACTTGGCTGCTGCCATGTCCAACTCTTTGTGACCCCTTGGACTGCAGCACACCAGACCTCTCTGTCCCTCACCATCTCCTGAAGTTTGCCCACGTTCATGTCCATTGCATCAGTGATACCATCCAACCATCTCGTCCTCTGATGCCTTCTTCTCCTTCTGCCTTCAGAACACACTTTAAAAACTTAAAAAAAAAAAAATCCTCAAAGGAATTAACAAAGAAATCAATAACAGACATCTGGAAAATTCCCAGAATATGTGTAAATTAAAAAGCATGCTTCTGGATAATCTATGTGTCTGGGAGGATATTTCAGCAAAACTGGAAATTATTTGAATTGAGTGAAAATAAAGATGCAATATATCAAAACTAAAGAGGGTTTAGAGGGAAATTTACAGAAATAACTGCTTGTATTAGAAGCATTTAACCAGAAGGAATAAAGAACTATTAAAAACAGACTAAAAATGGAAATTGACAATGTAAGTTTCCACCAAGAAATTAGAAAATGAAGACCAAGTCAAACCGAAAGCAAGCAGAAGGAAAGAAATAATAAAGATAAGAGGAATCAATGAGATTGAAAGCAGAAAGACAATCCAGAAAAAAATCAATGAAGCTAAAAGCTGCTTCTCTAAAAATATCAACAAGACTAACAAACCTCTAACCAAACGGATGAGAGAGGGAGAGAGGAGACATAAAGTAAGTGGAGAAGAGGTGCCTGGTGACCCCACAGATGTTAAGGCATTGTACGGACCAACGAGAGCTGCTCCAGTGCATGCGATTGGCAATTCAGAGGCAAGAGACCAATTACTTGAAACACAGACTACCAAACCTCATCCAAGAAGAAATAAACAGCTCAAATAATCCTTCTTGTATTAAAGTAATTGAATTCATAGTGAAAATGCTGAAAATGAAAATTCCAGATACAGATGGTTCCATTAGTGAATTTTATAAATATTTAAAGAAGAAGCAACCAACTCTACACAATCTCCCCCAGAAAACAGAACAATTCTTCCTATCTGACGTTCTGAGGCCAGCATTGCTCTGATAGCGAAACTAGACAAGTGACAGCATACAAGTAAAACTGCATGGAAATGCACTTCATAAACCCAGATGCAAAAATGCCCAGCAGTATATTAGAAAATTGAACTAAACAAGAGGTAAAAATGATAATGCACTGTGACTAAGTGGGATGTTAAGGTTGGATAAACACTTAAAATTCAACCAGTATAATCTACCATATTTAACAGATGAAGACACAAAATTATGTGATCATTTCAGATGATGCAAAAAAAAAAGACAAAATGTAAGATCTATCCATGACAAAATGTCTCAGCAAACTAGGAATAGAAGGGAGTACCCTTAACCTGATGAACGTTGTCTATTTAAAAATGTACACCTAACATCACACTCAATGGCTAAAAACTGAATACTTTCTTCTCAAAATCTGGATTAAGGAAAGTGTGTCTGCTCTCACCGTGCCTTTCAACATCATGCTAGAAGTCCTAGTGCAAAAGAAGATAAAGGCACAATGGCTTACAGATCGGAAAGGAAGGAATAAAACCATATCTATTGGTAGGTGTTACAACCGTTCATGTAAAAAATTAAGGAATTTACAAAAAAGAAAAGGGCTGACAAACAAATTCAGCAATGTCACAGAATATAAGCTCAACACACAAAAATCAATCACATTTTCATATCCTAACAGACACACGGAGACCAAAATTTACAGCTCTGAGCCATTCATAATTGGACCAAAATAAAATATGTACAGATTTAATGGATACATATGTATAAATAACATATACATTCCCTGGTGGCTCAGCAGTAAAGAATCTGCCTGCAACACAGGAGGGGCAGGAGACGCAGGTTCGATCCCTGGGTCAGGAAGACACCCTGGAGAAGGGAATGGCTACCCACTCCAGTGTTCTTGCCTGAAGAGCTTCATGGACAGAGGAGCCTGGCGTGCACAGTCCACAGGGTTGCACAGAGTCGGACACAACCGAAGGGACCCAGTGCACACATTTAACAAAGCGCAACAGAGGCTGTAAGCTGAAAATGACAAGCTGATGAAAGAAATCAAAGAAGGCATAAAGTGTGTGTGGACTGTAGATTTAATATGGTAAAAGGTCAGTTCTCCCCAAATTGATCTATGCATTTAATGCAATTCCAGTAAAAATCTCAGCAAATTTTTCTAGATAAAGTGTTAGTCATTCGGTCATGCACAGCTCTTTGCAACCCCACAGACTGTAGACAACCAGGCTCCTCTGTCCATGGCATGTTCCAGGCAAGGATACTGGAGTGAGTTGCCCGTTTCCTCCTCCAGAGGAGTTTCCTAACCCAACGAGGGAACTGGCATCTCTTGCATCTCCTGCTTTGGCAGGCAGACTATTTATCACTGCGCTGCTTGGGAAGCAGGTCTCAAACAGACAACCAGACGACCCTGTTAATAAAGGCAAAAGGTTTATCAGACACTTCACTAAAGAATTTTAGATGGCATATAAGCACATAAAAAGATGGTCCACATTGTTAGTTATGAGGGAAGTGCAAATTAAAACCACAGTGTTTGTCTATATATTTATATGTGCGTTATGAAAAAATAAAAAATAAAATCACAGTGTGATACTACCCTGCGTTTATTAGAGCTGCACAAGCGGAAAAAGAAAAGAAAGGAAAACTGCAACACTCGGCAGGATAAAGTGCTGATGAGGACACAGAGCAACCGGAACGAGCCCACGCTGCTGGTGGGAGAGGACACCCACACCCACTCTGGCAAAGGGTGTTTTCAACAGTTTCTTTTAAAGTTAAACATTCTTTTACCATATGATTTGGCTGTGTCATCCCTAAGACATTTACCCTGGAGAAATGAAAACCTGATTCATAGTAGAATCTACACCTGACTCTATTTAGTAATTTTAATCCACAATCAAAAACTGGAAACAACTTCATGTCTCTCAACAGGTGAGTGGATGTCTGTGGATGGAATACCAGGGAGCAGTTAAAAGGAACAAATGACTGAATCTCATGACAACTTGGGTGACTCCAAACACATGCTGCTGAGTGAAGACACCAGTCTCAAAAGGTAAATTTACATGACCTTCTGAAAAAGACAAAACTTCAGAGATGGGGAAACAGATGAATGTTTTCCAGGGGTTTGGACTGGAGGAAGGGTTTGAATACAAAAGGGAAGCTCAAAGGAAGTTTTCGGGTGATGGGCTGTCTTGTTTCCACATCAAGGTGACCGCCACTGGCTTTTCTCTGCCCCGTGCCCTCACGCAGGGAGTCACAGCTGACCTCGCCATCAGCTCAAACACCCACATTGAGAGCTGGACCTGGCCCAGCGCCATGTCTCTGCCGTGCCCCTTCGAGGCCCTTTGAATCCTCTTGGCGTTTTCCCTGCAGGGAGATGCCAGCAAATCAAAGCCCACTTTTTCACTTCCGTGAAGCTGGTGAGAATTCAGGTGTGTGTCTGCGGGACGTGACCGGGCCCCACCCTGTGCGGAGCAGGTGCCTCCCGGGACTTCAAAGGTCCCAGAGGAAAGGGGCTGCAAACAGGTGAGTCAGCCCATTGTTCACTATCTCAAAAATCAATGGAGTCCAAAGGAAAACTCTTTATTTAATGAGCCAAAATATGGAGCTAATTGGTTTTTGAAAGGATATTGCTTCCTGCTCCCTGAGACTGAAAAGAGCCCTTTGAATGAACCCATTAACAGAGACTGAGTTCTGAAAACGGTTGTTTGAGGTTCAGTAAGTGCAGAAAGGGGCTTCCCAGGTGGAAGATCCCCTGGTGGAGGAAATGGCAACCCACTCCAGTGTTCTCACCTGGGAAATCCCGGGGACGCCTGGCAGGCTGCAGTCCACAGGGTCACCAAGAGTCAGACACGACCGGGCGCGCACACCAGCACAGAGGACAGGAGACGCCTCGGTCTTTGCCTTGGGGCCCCGGGGAAGGTGCACACCTCAGGTGATCCGAGTCCAGGAGGACCCACCCCCAGAAAGCCTGTGCCTGGGCCCTCTGTGGCAGGCTGGCTACGTGACCTCCCCTCCTTTCTGGCACCACGGGGTCTCAAGGTGGGTGGTCTCCGTCACTGCTGGAGAGCTGAGGCCAGGTGAGTGCCGAGCGATGCCCCTGACCCCGGGGATCCTGTGGCTGTCGGTTGAGACTCCATGGCTGGCGAAGCCCCTCTCAGGACACCTGCCTGGGCCTCCAGGTCCCTCCAGGTGCCCCGAGACGTGAGAAGGTGCAGAACCCCAGGGAGCCTCTTTGCAGAGGCTCACACGTACAGGTACCCGTGTCACAGAGCCGTGCCCGCATGCACAGGGCATCAGGGAGGGGCCGCCTGCCTCCCCCAGCTCCTGTGGGCTCCGGACACCCCGGGCCTGTGGCTGCATCACACCCACTCTGCCTCCATCAGCATGCGGTCCTTGGTGTGTGTGTGCCGCTCTCCTCTTACCAGGACACCTGTGACGGTGCCTGGGCCCACCCAGGTACCCTGACATTAATCTCGTCTTCTGACACACAAGGCCACACTCAGGAGCTCCACGGGTTCCACATGGGTTCTTTGGGGGGAAAGGGGCATTTTTCAGTTTCACAAAACACACCATCCAGGAAACTGTAAGCTTCCCGGAGCAAAGGTTTCCTGCTACGTTTGTTTGCATCTCTGGAAGCCTCATCATGGACTATTCATGTCAACTGTTGGTCATTATAAGTGACAAAGGGCAGAAGGCATGGCTTCAGAATTCACACTCACTCTGTAGCTGGGAAACCAGTCAGCTAAGTTTCAGGTTGTGTTTGTACTCCGCCCTGATCTGCTCCATCATCATCAAGAAGCTTGGACTGGGTCAGGCTGGACCCACACTCAGAGTCACACTGGGCCCCTGAGAAGAGGGAGTGACAGGCCCACCCAGTCCGTCTCCTCTTCCCTGACTGGGCCTGGGGCCTGTCACTCCCCACTCCTCTGCTAGGAGCACCCACGCCCATACCCCCTCCCCTCCCTCCTCAGGGACCATGTCTTGTCTCCCCCAAGTGGAAAGGGAGCCCTCCTTTGGCACAGTTGCCTCTACATGTCTGCCTTACAGCTGCATGTGCTTCAAACATGCTTGACTGTGTGGTCTAGTCTGTACCAGACACGTTTCATCTCTCACCTCATCAGACTCCAGGATCGGGTGGGAATGCCTTCAGCTGCAGCACCAGTTACTCCACATTAGTCTCTTCTCACTGAGCCAGGAGGCTGACGTCCAGTGACTGGCATTGGTTTGGAGCACAGGCTGGCCACCTCTGTGAAGTCAATTTCTTTCCTCCTTCATTGTGCCAAGATGGCTGCTGCAGCTCCAGGCATCACAACTGTGTCAAGGCAAAAGAGAAGGTCCTGGCATATGTCACCTAGACATTCCTTTTTCCAGAAAATCAAAACATTATCCCCAGGTGCCATTGCAGCCTCTTGCATGGTTCTTATCAGTCAGAAGTGGCCAACCACAGCTGTAAGAGATATAGAGAGGGTCTCCACCCCATACATTGTAAATAGACAAGGTTGAAGAGGGCTTGGAACCACTGCTCCCCTGGAGAACCTTGTTACTTTTTTTTTATAGAGATGAGAAGACTGTGTTTGGAGAGGAGCTTGCCCAAGCCACACAGGCCAGAAAGCCAGCCCAGGGCACTCCTGCCTGGTCATAGGCTGGCTCCCCCATGCCCCACAACAGGGCCCTCCTCCAGCTGTACTGTTCAACCTGAGTGCCTGGCTCTCAGCCCTGCTGCCCTCCTCACTGCCCGCTGTAAAGGAGACGTAACCAATGACCCTCAAAAGCATGGCAGCACCTGGCCCCTTGCTGGGCGCTCACCAACCTCTGCCACGTGAGGGCTCCAAGCCCACTGGGAACCAGCATGTCCAGGGCAGGCAGTGTAATGCTGGAATCTACAGGGTCAGCGCAGGCAGGTTCTCGGAGGGGAGTGAAGGCAGCTAACCAAGGCTGGTGGTGAGGGACTAGATGATGCTTGCTGACCGAGGCCATACTCTGCCCGGTCCAAAGGCCGCTCACTGGAGCCTTAGAGGTGGGGAGAAAGCTGCAGGGCTCCAGACAGGACTGAGGTGCCATGGTCCTCGGGAAGGCCACGGCCCCTGCTGTCTCAGCTGAGGTCTGCCCTCATCCCTGTGTCTCCCCCGGTGGGATGAGCAGGTGTGTGCTGTGGGGAGGGGCAGGCAGGGCAGCTCCCACCTGGAAGAGGCTAGGGGCACCCAGTCCCGCTTCTCTGGGTGAGAGGCCTGAGGGGCTGTCCAGATGGAACCCTGGCCTGCCTGGGGGGTGGCCGCTGCTCACACCCACGCTGCTGCCATGCAGAAATTCACATCCAGTTGTCCTGTCTCCGTACTTTCAGAAAGAGCTGGAAGTTTTGATTTTCCTGAGAAGTCTCAGGCTTTTGTAAGGCCTTACAAATAGCTGTGAAAAGAAGGGAAGCGAAAAGCAAAGGGGAAAAGGAAAGATATACCCATTTGAAGGCAGAGTTCCAAAGAATAGCAAGGAGAGATAGGAATGCCTTCCTCAGAGATCAATGCAAAGAAATAGAGGAAAATGAAAGAATGGGAAAGACTAGAGATCACTTCAAGAAAATTAGAGATAACAATGGGACATTTCATGCAAAGATGGGCACAATAAAGGACAAAAATGGTATGGACCTAAAGCAGAAGATATTAAGCAGAGGTGACAAGAGTACACGGAACTATACAAAAAGATCTTCACGACCCATAATCACGATGGTGTGATCACTCACCTAGAGCCAGACATCCTGGAATGTGAAGGCAAGTGGGCCTTAGGAGCGATTACTTATGAACAAAACTAGTGGAGGTGATGGAATTCCAGCTGAACTATTTCAAATCCTAAAAGATGATGCTGTTAAAGTGCTGCACTCAATATGCAAGCAAATTTGGAAAACTCAGCAGTGGCCACAGGACTGGAAAAGGTCAGTTTTCTTTCCAATCCCAAAGAAAGGCAATGCCAAAGAATATTGAAACTACCACACAATTACATTCAGCTTACATGCTAGCAAAATAATGCTCAAGCCAGGCTTCAACAATACGTGAACTGAGAACTTCCAGATGTTCAAGCTGGATTTAGAAAAGGCAGAGGAACCAGAGATCAAATTGCCAACATCCCCTGGATCATTGAAAAAGGAAGATAATACCAGAAAAACATCTACTTCTGCTTTATTGATTACACCAAAGACTTTGACTTTGTGGATCACAACAAACTGTGGAAAATTCTTCAAGAGATGGGAATACCAGACCACCTTACCTGCCTCCTGAGAAAGCTGTATGCAGATCAAGAAGCAACAGTTAGAACTGGACATGGAACAACAGCCTGGTTACAAATTGGGAAAGGAGTATGTCAAGGCTGTATATTGTCACTCTGCTTATTTAACTTACATGCAGAGTACATCATGTGAAATGCTGGACTGGATGAAGCACAAGGCAGAATCAAGATTGCCTGGAGAAATATCAATAACCTCATATATGCAGAGGACACCACCCTAATGGCAGAAAGTGAAGAGGAACTAAAGAGTCTTTTCATGAAAGTGAAAGAGGAGAGTAAAAAAGCTGGCTTAAAACTCAACATTCAGAAAACTAAGATCATGGCATCCGGTTCCATCACTTCATGCAAATAGATGGGGGAACAATGGAAACAGTGGCAGCTTTTATTTTCTTGGGCTACAAAATCACTGTGGATGGTGACTGCAGCCGTGAAACTAAAAGACACTTGCTCCTTGGAAGAAAAACTATGACTAACCTAGACAGCATATTAAAAAGCAGGGATATTACTTTGCCTACAAAGGTCTGTATAGTCAAGGCTATGGTTTTTCCAGTATGGATGTGGTTCTTTGAACCACAAAGAAAGCTGAGTGCTGAAGAATTGATGCTTTTGAACTGTGGTGTTGGAGAAGATTCTTGAGAGCTCCTTGGACTGCAAGGAGATCAAATCAGTCAATCTGAAAGGAAAACAGTCCTGAATATTCATCGGAAGTACTGATGCTAAAGCTGAAACTCCAATACTTTGGCCACCTGACACGGAGAACTGACTCATTGGAAAAGACCCTGATGCTGGGAAAGATTGAAGGCAGGAGAAGAAGGGGACAATAAAGGATGAGATGGTTGGATGGCATCTCTGACTCGATGGACATGAGTTTGAGTAAGCTCCAGGAGTTGATGATGGACAGGGAAGCCTGGAGTACTGTAGTCCATGGGCTCACAAAGAGCTGGACATGACTGAGTGACTGAACTGCACTCAGGCTTTTGGGTGCCAGCAACTGTAGGGAGAAGCTGGCTTCAGCTACCTCCTCACCTAGCTGACACCTTGGTGGGCACAGAGGCGGATCAGGAGCTCTGGGGACAGTCCACCCAGGCCAGCAGGACAGGGGACTCTTGAGGCTGTGGACTTTGAGGGGAGGGCAGGATCTCCAGCTGGAGGAAGCCAGGAAGGAGCCCTGCCTCTGTGAACCGAGCTGTGTGGCCAAGTGTCCAGGAGAGAGGCTTGGCTGCCAGCCAGCCAAGCTGAGCCCAGCCCACTTTAGGGACTCTAGCCGGCTGTCTGTACGTCAGGTCCCCCTGCTAGCTCCTGGGTATAGTGGGTTTTACTTGCATCTTAACTGAAAGCTCAGCTGGATACAAGCATTTACACACACGTGAACACAGGCTCCGTTCTGTGTTCAGTTGAGGTAGTCATGATAGTAAGATGTTCCCATGAGCCCCTGCCCACTCTCAGTCCTGTTCACCTTCCAAACAGCTGCGGGCATCATCACACCCCACTGTATGCCACACTTTGGATACAGGCTAGTTGGCAAAATGATGCATTGACAATTCACACATATTGGTGTTGACCTTGTGTATAAACACCGCTGGGAAAGGGCTCTTTCCTTCAACATTTATGAACAAATGAGCACAAGAACCAGTGAGCAGCTGTCCTTGACCAGATGCCTGTGTCTTGACAGGTGAGGCCCCAGAGCCCCCGCCCCTGGGCGGTGCCTCGAATGTGACAGGGGGTTCCCTGCCATTTGGCAGGGGAATGGCTGCCCGAGTTGGAGCTCGGGCTGCCAGAGGTGTTCAGTGGAGTGGAGGCAGGGTTGGGCGACTCGGGTGTCTCCCGTTTGGAGGGCCTGGTGCAGAAGCACCCCTGGGCTAAGCTCAAGTCTGATTCTTGGTCCAGGTGCCCCCAGCTGACCAGTGTTTTCTTGGGGGTGAAGTGACCATGCTGGTGTCCACCCCAGGGTGGAGAGACCGATACAACAGGTCACAGTTACCAGGGCCCACGGCCAGAGCCACAGCTGCTCGCCTTGTCTCCTCCCGCCCCCCACCGCCCAGCCGAGGCCAGATAAAGTGCAGGAAGAGTCCAAGATGTCCCAGGCCACCAGCGCCCTAGAGGACCCCTCTCACTGTCCAGCGCATGACTGTTAGGGCTCATCCTCAGGTCTCCATCTCTGTGGCCAGCTTCTCCCTGGGATGGACTGACCCTCTGGTCTGGGGCTCAAGGCTGAGGGCCCTGGAAGCCTCCCTGGAATGCTGTAGAAAGCTGTAAAGAACTCAGGATTGGGCTGCTCGACCTGAAGTGACTGGCAGCAGGAGGAAGCAGTGGTGTTTGGAGTGTGGGCTGTGCCCTGACTGACAAGTTGCTTTTCGGGGTGGGGGGGGCGCGGAGGGGGGTTGGTCAGTGACAGAAGCCTTTTGTTTGCCCCTGTTTACTTCTGAAAGCCTGGATATTTGCTCTGTTTCTAGCATCCTTGCTGCACCAGCTTTGCTCAGGCAGCCCTGGCTGGTGACCACATGCCCTTGGCTGTGCCAGAGTCCCTCCATGGTCTTGTGGGAAGTGGGACACTGGGCAGTTACGAAGTATCACTGAGTGTTTGCTGGTCTCCATAGATGACTTGGCACAAGGCCCCACGGGGCCTGGCCCAGCAGGTGTGAAGCCCTGCCCTGCTCAAGAGAGATTCTAGTACCCTGCAGAGGAACCACACCCCAGCCCCCTGGGCACAGCCCCTGTCTACACCCTGCCCTACACCCTCTGTCTACACCTCTCCTACACTCTGCCATACTGCCCCACACCAGCGCCTATACCTGCCCCTACAATCTTACCTACACCCCGGTGCCACCACCCCCGCTGTGACATGCCAGGGGAGGCTACCAACAAGCCAGGCAAATCTGGGCTGAGTGGCTGCAGGGGCACCCCAGGCACCAGGAGACCCGGGAAAGGGCACCCCCAGGACGCGGGCTGCCTGGGGCAGAGTCAGACAGACCGGAATGCAGGTCTTCCCTGGCAGCGCTCCACAAAAGGTCCAGGGAGCCCGACACACAGTGAACCCCGCGGTTCAGACTCCCGGCTTGTCACTTAGGAAATGCGGACGCGGACAGAGCCAGACCCGCTGTGGCCGAGTGACCTGACCGTGGTGGGCGGGAGAGCCCCGAGACCCAACGTAAGCCCCCGCAATCCCGGGCAAAACCCGCGGGGCCGCAGCCCAGGATGCAGACCAATCTGGGGATGCAGACCAGCTGGGGCAGGTGCCCTGGTGAGGCGAGGTCCCCAAGTGGGATGGGAACTCAGGTATGCCCTGGGGCGGGCCCCAATTTACCCTAACCCCGCCTCCAGGCTACCTCGGCCACACCCACATCACCGCGCCTTACAGGCCTTGGCTCCGCCCACCCGCACTCGGCCCCCGCCCCTTCATTAAAGCCCCACACCCACACCCCGCGCCTTAAGAGCCTTGGCCCCGCCCACCAGCCCTTGCCCCCGCCCCTCCCTCCAGCCCCTTCACCCACGCTCCCGAACCTTACAAGCCTTGGCCCCGCCCACTTCTCCCTTGAACCCCCCCCCCCCCCCCCCCGCCCCCCCCCCCCCCCCCCCCCCCCCCCCTCCGACCCCCACACCCACACCCCCACACCTTACAGGCCTTTGCCCCGCCCACTTCGCCCTTGACCCCTCCCTTCCCCTCCAGCCCCGCCCCCATCCCGCCCCTTGGCACCGCCCCTCCCCGCGGCCCTTCGCTGCCCTTCGCGGCCCCGGCGCGCAGGCGCGGAAAGGTGGGCGCCGTTTGAAAGTATGGCGCCGGGCGGGCGGGTGTTGCTGTGTGAGGAGAAGATCCGGGAGAAGAGCGGCCTGGCACCTCACTGCGACCTGGGTGCGCGCCAAGCGGCGGGCGGCGGGCGGGCGGCGCTGGCCGAGGGCGCGAGCTTCCCGCTGCGGTGTCGGAGGACCGGTCAGGCCAGAGGTGCCGAAGGAGACCGCTCGGTTCCGCGCCACCCCAGGCCTGAGGGGCGGGGGAGAGGGGTGGGCTGGGGGTGGCGGGCCCGGGGGGCGCGGGAAGCGCGAAGAGGAGCGGGGCAGCGGTGGCGCTGAGAGCGCGGGCCTGGGGCCCTCGAAGAGCAGGTTCCGGGCGAGCTGGGGTCCCGAGCGGAGGCCTTTGAGGGGCGGGGGCCGCCCGGCCCTCGCGCCGTCTGAGGGGAGCCCCTCCGGGGCGCGTTTGCGGAGCCTTTGCGGCGCTGATTTTTGAGTTAATTGGTAAGATCACTTGGGTTTTCTTTCACCCGTTAGTCACCTGGATTAGGTTGGTTTTCTGCGAAAGCTTAAAGCACCTTCGTTTCTGGAGAGGGGGCGACCTGTCCTGTGGTAGGACTCGTTCGCCCCTCCCAGGCCGAGGATCTCTGGACTCGTGTTCAAGATGGATGTTGGGCGCTAGTTTTCTTTCTTTTTTTTGGTCTGGTTCTGGTATCAAGCCTCTTCTTCGGTTTTCTAGAAGAGATTCTGTAAAATTGATGCCAGTTCTTTTTTTCTTGATAGAACTTTCCAGCGAAACCTTATGCGCCTGGAAATTTCTGTATTTGAAGCTTTTAAATTACAAATACAGTGTCTGCAGTTGTTATAGAACTTTTCATATTATCGACTTCATCTTAAGTGAGTTATAGTTATGTGGGGTTTTGCAAAACTGATTTCATCTAACATGTTAAATTTATGTGTATAGAGTTTGTGGTATTTCCTTATTAGCTTGTTAGTGTCTTTGTGGTCTATAGTGATACCCTTCTTCCATTCCTGATATTGGTCATTTCTGTGTTCTCTTTTTTGGTCTTTCTTGAGGTGTATGGATTTTATTACACTTGTCAATGAGCCAGCTTTTGGGTTTTAGTCATAGATTTTTTGGTTTCGAATTTCATTGATTCTGTATTATTGTCTTCTTCCTGCTGCTTTCCATTTATTTTGCTCTTTTTCTTGATTCTTGAGATGAAAATTTAGATTTTTGATTTGAGATTTTCATTTTAGTGCTGTTAAGTTTCCCTTTAAGCACAACTTTAGCTACATCCAAAACTTTTGTTGTATTTTCATTTTCACTTAGTTCACTGTGTTTTTTAAATTTCCCTTGACTTTCTCTTAGACCTATGAATTGTTCAGAAATGTGTTTTTTCATTTTTCTGTGATTGGAGGTTTTCCTAGCTTGGTATTTTTTTTATTTCTGTTATTCTGATGTGATTCCATTATGGTCAGAAAACATACTCTGTATGATCTTAATTGTTTTAAATTTGTTGAGGTTTGTTTTATGGCCCAGGATCTGGCCTATATGTACCAAGTGCAGTTGGAAGGAATGTGTACTCTATCACTGACTGGAGTGTTGTATAAACATCAGTTTGATTCTGTTGACTTATGTTGCTCAGTTCTTTTTTATCCTTGCTGATTTTCTGTCCAGTGAGTCTCTTAATTACCAGGAGATAGCTATTGAAATCCCTAACTGAAATTGTGGATTTGTCTCTTTCCACTTCATGTGTCTTGAAGCTGTGCTATTTGGTGCATACATATTTAGGATTTTTATGTCTTCATATTGGAGTGACCTTTGTAACATATGTAATATTCCTCCTTATCCCTGATAATTTTCTACAGTGAGACATCTACTTTATCTAATATTGAACTTCCCTCGTGGCTCAGACGGTAAAGCGCCTGCCTACAATGCAGGAGACCCGGGTTCGATCCCTGGGTTGGGCAGATCCCCTGGAGAAAGAAATGACAATCCACTCCAGTACTCTTGCCTGGAGAATTCCATGGATGGAGGATCCTGTTAGGCTACAGTCCATTCCTCCTTATCCCTAATAATTTTCTACAGTGAGACATCTACTTTATCTACTATTAGTGTAGTCATGTATGAATGTGAGAGTTGGACTATAAAGAAAGCTGAGTGCCAAAGAATTGATGCTTTTGAACTGTGGTGTTGGAGAAGACTCTTGAGAGTCCCTTGGACTGCAAGGAGATCCAACCAGTCCATCCTAAAGGAAATCAGTCCTGAATATTCATTGGAAGGACTGATGCTGAAGTTGAAACTCCAGTACTTTGGCCACCTGATGCAAAGAGCTGACTCACTAGAAATGACCCTGATGCTGGGAAAGATTGAAGGCAGGAAGAGAAGGGGATGCTAGAGGATGAGATGGTTGAGTAGCATCACTGACTCAATGGACCTGAGTTTGAGCAAGCTCCAGGCGTTGGTGATGGACAGGGAGGGCTGGCGTGCTGCAGTCCATGGGATTGCAAAGAGTTGGACATGACTGAGCGACTGAACTGACTGAGTGTAGCCTCTCCAGCTTTCTTTAGTCTCGTGTTCACAGGGCATGTCTTTATCTGTCTGTTTACTATTTTATCTGTAAGCTTACATGTATCGTAATATTTTAAATGAGTTTCTGGTAGGCAGTATGTGTTAGTTTAGTCTCTAAGTTGTGTCCAACTCTTGTGACCCCATGGACTGTAGCCTGCTGGTTTCCTCTGTCCATGGGATTCTCCAGGCAAGCATACTGTAGTGGGTTGCCATTTCCTTCTCCAGGGGATCTTTCCCATCCGGGAATCGAACCTGGGTTTCCTGCATAGCAGGCAGATTCTTTACTGACTGAATTAATAAGGGAATTAGTATATGCTATATATAATTTCTAATCTACTCTGCTAACCTCTGTCTTTTACAGTGTGAAAGTGTTAGTTGCTCAGTTGTGTCTGACTCTTTGTGACCCAGTGGACTGTGTAGTCTGCTAGTCTCCTCTGTCCATGGAATTCTCCAGGCAAGAATGCTGGAGTGGGTAGCCATTTCCTTCTCCAGGGGATCTTCCTGACCCAGGGATCGAACCCTGCATTGGTTCCTCATCTCCTGCATTGCAGGCAGGTTCTTTACCGTCTGAGTCATCAGGGAAGCTTCCCTTTTATAGTATATTTAGACCATTTATTAATATTAATATGGCTTCTGTGTGCCATTTATTATTTTTCTGTTTATTCCCTTTGTTTATTCTTCTTTTGTTTCCTGTTTCCTTGCTTTCTGTGTTTCCTCTTTCCTTCCTTTCCCTTAGTCATGTCTGACTCTTTCGACCCCATGGACTATACAGTCCATGAAATTCTACAGGCCAGAATACTGGAGTGGGTAGCCTTTTCCTTCTCCAGGGGATCTTCCCAACCCAGGGATCGAACCCAAGTCTCCTGCATTGCAGGCAGATTCTTTACCAGGTGAGCCACAAGGGAAGCCCCTTCCTTCCTTACCTGAGTATTTTTTTATTATTTCATTTTGATTTACCCATTATATTTCTGAGCATATCTCATCATATAGCTCTTTTAGTCATTGCTCTACATATTACAGTATACAGTGTTTATGTGATTTAACACACTTCACTTGTGTGGATGGTTTACCATGTCAAGTGAAAATAGAAATTTTACCACCATTTCTTTTTTTCGTTCAGTTGCTCAGTCGTGTCCGACTCTTTGAGATCCAGTGGACTGCAACACACCAGGCTTCCCTGTCCTTCACTGTCTCCTGGAGTTTGCTCACAATCATGTCCATTGAGTCCATGATGCCATCCAACCATCTCATCCTCTGCTGCCCCCTTCTCCTCCTGCCTTCAGTCTTTCCCAGCATTGGGGTCTTTTCCAATGAGTCAGCTCTTCGCATCAGGTGGCCAAAGTATTGGAGCTTTAGCATCGATCCTTCCAATGAATATCTGGGGTTGATTTCCTTTAGGATTGACTGATTTGATCTCTTTGCAGTCCAAGGGACTCTCAAGAGTCTCCTCTAGCACCGCAGTTCAAAAGCATCAGTTCTTTGGTGCTCAGCCTTCTTTATGGTTCAATTCTCACATCTCTACATGACTACTAGAAAAACCATAGCCTGACTATATGAACCTTTGTCGGCAAATCGATGCCTCTGCTTTTTAATATGCTAAGTTTGTCATTGCTTTTCTTCCAAGGAGCAAGTGTCTTTTTTACAGTCAACATCCTCAGTGATTTTGGTGCCCAAGAAAATAAAGTCTCTCACTGTTTGCATTTTTCCCCCATCTATTTACTGTGAAGTGGTAGGACCAGATGTCATGATCTTTGTTTTTTGAATGTTGAGGTTTAAGCCAGCCTTTTCACTCTCCTTTTTCACCTTCATCAAGAGTCTCTTTAGGTCCTCTTCACTTTCTTCCATTAGGGTAGTGTCATCTGTGTGAAAGTGAAGTCGCTCAGTCATGTCCGACTCTTTGAGACCCCATGGACTTTAGCCCACCAGGCTTCTCCGTCCATTGGATTTTCCAGGCAAGAATACTAGAGTGGGTTGCCATTTCCTTCTCCAGGGGATCTTCCCAACCTAGTGATCAAACCCGGGTCTTCCGCATTGCAGGCAGATGCTTTACCCTCTGAGCCACCACGGAATGCAGCCACCCTGCATGATATATGCAGGTATCATCTGCATATCTGAGGTTATTGATATTTCTCCTGGCTATCTTGATTCCAACTTGTACTTCATCGAGCCCAGCATTTCACATGATGTACTTTGCAAGTATACCACCATTTAGGTTTCATTATTCTTCCACTGTATGGTTTGTCTAGATATTTCATCTGCATACCTGAGAACCACAGTAATGATAAGATTTTTTTCCTTTTACAACCATCTGACAGTTTAAATAGCTTAGGAGGAAGCATTAACCCACATGTTTACCTGTTTCATTTTTCTTTCGTCATGCCTGATGTCCCAGATTTCCTTCTTTTATCTTTCCTTAATGTTTAAAGATTTTTCTTAAGCAGTTGTCTTTGGGAAGGCGTGCTGGTGAAAAGTTCTCTTAGTGTTTCTTCATTTAAGAATATCTGTATTTCACCTTCAGTTGTAAAGACTGTTACTGAAGAATATAGGTTTCTAGGATGAAAGTTCTTATTTTCAGCAATTGAAAAATGTGAGAGCACTTCCTTTATGCCACCATGGTTTCTGAAGAGTAACTCCCTACCATGGGAGTTGTTTCTCTCTCTGGGTGATGCCTTTCTCTCTGGTTGCTCTTGAGATTTTTTCATTGCCGTTAGTGTTTTTGATTCTGATATGTTAGCTTTTGCCTTTATTCTGTTTGGTGTTTTTTCAACTTCTTGAATGTGTCAGTTTATGTTTTTTTTTGCCAAATTTGGAAAGTTTTCAGCTGTTACTTCTTTAATTTTTGTTTGTTTGTTTGTTTAGGCCATGCTGTTTTTCTCTTCTTGAAACTAATTGGAACTCCATGGGTTCCCAAGGACATGAATGTTAGATTGCTTTCTGTTTTTCCACAGGACCCTGAAGCTCTGTTCCACAGGACCCTGAAGCTCTGTTCATTTTTTAGTCTGTTTTCTCTCTTAGTCAGATAGGACAATTTTGTTTATCTTTGCATTTACTCTCTTTGAATTTTTTCCTTTCATCTCCATTCTGTTATTAAGCTGCTCCCATGGTTTTGTTTGTTTCTTTCAGTTATTGTATTTTTCATTTCTGAAATTTCTATTTGTTTCTTCTTTATATCTTTTTTTTTTTTTTGCCAAGAATCCCTACTTTCTCATTTTTTAAAGCATGTTCATAATTGCTCTTTGAAGTATTTGTTATCAGTTGCTTTAAAATCCTTGTTAGATCTGGTTTCTCTCATCTCATTATTGGTGTCTATTGTTTTCTCTCATTCAGATTGAGATTTTCCTAGTTCTTCATCATTTTTGATTGATCGTTTTGATTGGGATTCTGCTTCCTGTTTAAATCTCGTTGCTCAGTTCTGTCACTGCCTGGATGCTGCCTTGTTGCTGAGGTGGTGGCCAGGCCCCTGTCACACACACAGCCTCCACAGACGCCTCGTTACAGGCAGCCCAGGGCAGTAGTCAGGCCCGCTCTCATGGCCCCAGTGCTGGACACTGTGCAAGGCCAGGGGTGCGAGGTCCATGATTTTCCCTCGGTGTTGGGTGGGAGTGGGGCTGGGGGGGTTGTCGGGAGTCTGTCCTGCAAGGCCGTCTCTCCTGCAAGGCCATCACTGTTCATCTTTGACAGTGGACAGCAGGCTTTCCTGTATCTTTTGGTAGATGTCCATGGGTGTCTCTGGGTGGCCAGCTTCTCTTGCATTCAGATTGGGATGTATAGGAGACAACAAAACCAACCCTTGGTGCTTGACCATTGTTTAGGTCCCTAGACAGTTGACCTTCTGCCCCCATGCTTCATTTGCCAGGCACTTGCTTCCCATGTTGCTGTCCAGGGTTTTTAGATCTAATAAATGGGGCGGAATAGGGTGAAACGTGTCCACTCTGTTTTGTCTGAAACTGGAAACCCAAAAACCAGTTTCATATTTAATCAAAATGTGTTTTAAAACAAAAGTTCACAGGAAATTATTTGGTGTATCCAAACACAGAGTGTCTATTCATTAGGGAAACTTACTTTTGTAGTGACATTTGTCTCATGAGCACTCACTGGGTATGTCCCAGAGAAGCGTGTGGTGCCCCTCAGGTGCTGCTGCCCTCACCTGTAACGGTGCTACCTCAGGTCAGCTCCTGAGAGCGTTTCAGATGTGATCCCTGCATAGAGGCTTAGAGGAAGTGGGCTGAGCAGTGTGGTAGTGGCAGCCCCCTTAGGAGGGCTTCCTGGTGAGTGAGTTTTGGAGGGAGAATAAATTACTGTAATAATTTATTTTCAGTAAAATAATAAAGTTAAAATCTCTTAATTTTCTATTCTTAGCTGAACTTCGGTCATTATCTATTCCTGGAACTTACCAAGAAAAGATTACTCACCTAGGAAATTCTTTGATGAATTTAACAGGTCTAAAATTTCTAGATCTCTCACGAAACTCCTTGGTTAGTCTAGAGGTAAGTTTTAGGTTTGTTTCTTAAAAGAAAATTTATTGCTATAATAGCAGTGGGAAGTACATTTATGGTAAAAAAAAAAAAAGCAATCTGTTTTATGGCTGCTTCTGAAACGTGTAAACTGTACATGTAAGTGACTGTAAGTGCTGTGCTGCCTTTCTTGTGTTTGCTGTGAGCTAGATTTCTTCTGCATCACGTTGTGTTCCAACTATAACATGAAACACCGCACTCTGAAGATGGTTGTGTCTGTAAAGGAGAAAAGGCCTGAAAGATGAGCGTGTGTGTGCCTGTCCTCTATCCTGCTCAGCTGTCCTCTGGCATCCATGCTGCACTTCTCATGTGTGTGTGTCTGGCTGTTAGTGGCCTCGGGCCCTTGAATGGCTTGCGTGCCCGACACGGCAGGCGCTGGTGGTGGAGAGAACGCAAGAAGTCACCAGGCGATGGCGAGTGGGAACGTGGTGTGAACTGCCAGGGCCTGCGGTGGGGAGAAAGGGAGGCAGGACGTCACTACCCCTGACCTTAGGAGCCCTCAGCCTCGAGCCAGAGTCTGGTGCAAGTTCTGTCGTCCAGGCTGCACTCAGTCCTCCCATCTGTGAAACGGGGGCAGCGGCAGTTCTGCTGACAGGGCTGGGTGTGGAAGCGTGATGGTTGATGTGTTGCTCAGCTGGCGCGTGAGGCCCTGCAGGGAGGGATTGACCCACTCCGCCACCTCACGGCCCTGGAGCAGAGCTTGCGGCGGAGCGCATCTTTGCTCTGCTCTCCGGTGATGGGGGGTGTGTGTGTGTGGAGTGTGTCTGTTGACACCTGTCTCACCCTGCGTTTGTCCCAGCAGGGCATTGAGTGCCTGACGGCACTGGAGAGCCTCAACCTTTACTACAACCGCATCTCCTCGCTGGCGGAGGTCTTCCGGCTCCACTCCCTGGCAGCGCTCTCGGACGTGGACTTGCGGTTGAACCCAGTGGTGAAGAGCGAGTCTGACTACCGCCTCTTCGTGGTGCACATGCTCCCGGGACTCCAGCAGCTGGGTAGGCCGGCCGCGCTCCCAGCCTCGCTCGGCGCCCCGCTCGTGTTCTTGGGGCAATCACGCTGCTGGCCCTTCTGGAGAGGGGAGCTGGTTTCCTCCTGTCACAGGAGAGCCCCCTGGGAAGGCGGCAGGGAGCCACTTCCTGAGGCCACGAGTGCCTGCCAGGCTGGCCCGGGCGCAGGTGTGGTCTGGCTCGGCTCTCCAGCTGTTCTCAAGCTCTGCTGTCTTATTTCCTCACGTGGCCTCCTGGGCGTTGTCCCAGGCTCAGCCGGACAGCTGGATTCAGCCTGGGTTTGCGTCCTCCTGGAGCACAGAAACGAGAGGTTACTGTGCCACACACTCCCCGGGTGACAGCGTGAGAGCAGGAGGTCCTCTTGGCAGGTGCAGCCACCGCCTTAGCTTGGTGGCTTGTGGCCCGAGAAGAACCGAGTCTCTTGGGCTTGTGGGCCGAGTGACCAGGGTGCCCACCAGCCATGCCCGGTCAGGAGCGTTGTGCTCAGGGAGGCCAGAGCCCTCACCTGCTGACCTGGCTCTTGGGAGCTGCTGTGCTGTGAGCACTGTGGCCCAGGCACTGTGACCGCGCCCTGCCCCGCCCCGTGTCCCGCTTCAGAGGAGGGAGCTGTAGCTGGAGATGAGGGTGTGCTGGCCAGAAGGCCCTGGAGAAGGAGAGCTTAGGGTCTCGGACCTGGTCCTCCTGTGGACGTGCCATGTGGGGGCAGTTAGGACTATCTGATTGCAGGGTGGTGGTCCTTCTGTGCCCCCAGTGATCACGGCGTGTTCTCCATTCAGAGAGCCTTTGACCACTTGGGGAGGCTGGAGGGATTCCAGGGTGTCTCCACCTCCCAGGTACTGAGATAATGAAGTGAGACCCACACAGCAGCGCTTGCAGGTGGACGCTGGGCAGCGGGCAGACCATGGCTCCTGCATGTTCAGTGTCCACAGGACCTGCAGACATTCTGGGTTCTGCCCCCTCAGCTGCACAGAATGTCTCTCACAAGCACCCCAGCTGCGCCTGCCTTGGCTCACCTCCTTGTCCCCGGGCTGATGGCCCCAGCTCTGGGGAGCCCAGCTGCATGGTTAGGCCACACTGGCCTGGGCCTGGGGCGCTGACCCCCAGAGGCACACTGTTTGTTCAGACCTACTTAGGGTTTCAACGTTACGTTGGTTTTTAGATATTTGGGGGCTTGTGTCCTTAGTTGACTGTGTAAGTATTCTGTCAACAATTGAAGCATTAGAATCCTTGAAAGTTGTGCAGTCTTCAGTCTTAAATGATCAGTTTCTACTTGTGATAAAAGTTTTACATTTGGTCTTACAGAGTTGTTCCAGTCTGAAAGGTACTCAGACAAGAGAAAGGAGAGTCGTTGGAGTCCATGTTGCCGGAGCTGTGGAGCTCTTAGAAGGCCCACTCTCCCGCTGGGCGCCATGGGAGCTCCGAGGGAGTAACCCAAGCACTCTGGCCGGGAGCAGAGGAGGCCTGGGGGCCGCTGCTGTGTGGAGAGGGTGTGGTCTGGGTGAGATGGGTTTGCGCTGGTCATAGCCACATGGAACTTGAGTTCAGGGTGAGGGGCATGGCGCTGACTCAGTGAAGTTCAGGCTGAGCAAGTAGAGTTGTGAGTTGTTGGCATGCAGGCCACATCCAGGCTGTGAGAGCACAGAGTCCAGGAGGCCTCAGACCGGCGTGTGCTGGACAGAGTCCCTGCGGGGAGGCGGCGGCAGGGCCAGAGGCGCAGTGTGTGGAGGGGGCTCCTGGAAGCACTCCGCGTGGGGCCGGGGCTGCCATGCAGAGTCCACAGCTCGGTCCTTGTTTCTCACTGGGACGTGCACCCCTGGGTGCTGTGGACTCGGCTTCTTGAGCAATTCTGGGACGGTCCTGATAAGATCCTGGGGGCCGACCTCCAGCATTTGGGAGGGCAGCCTCCCTCGGGTACTCCTGAGGAGGTGTGGCTATGGTTACGTGAGGTCTTCTTGGGTCCAGGGCACATGTGCAGACAGTTAAGCTTGGCTCTGTCTCCTGTTCCAGTCCCTAGAATCTGAGGAGGTAAGCCCTGGGTGCCAGCATGTGGCCTGGGCGTCTTCTCTCCAATGTGTTGGGCTCCTCGCCCATGGAAACTTGTTAGGGGTGCTCAGTGTGGTTTGGGTCCTTGCCCAGCACCCAGGATGTGTGTAAAGAGGAGACGCGAAGGGCATGCCTGCATGTGAACTTGTGTGTGTGTTTCGCTTCCTGTCTGAGGCTCAAGCCGGGTGTGAGCTTCCGCCTCTGAGGATCACGCTCAGCATCTCCACAGGTTTCTGTGGTGGGTCAGCCCTCAGGGGAGGGAAGGGCCCCAGAACAGGGCAGTGCCCCTGGTCATGTGCGTGTGAGGCTGAGTGGGCAGCAGGACACCTTTACTCCCGAGGGGAGGCCAGCAGGGCAGCAGGACACCTTTACTCCCGAGGGGAGGCCAGCAGGCGCGCCGTGGAGGGGCCTGGCACCTGCCTCATGGTCTGCTACTTTCCCGTGGTGTCTTTTCCATAGATGACCGCCCCGTGAGGGAGAGTGAGCGGAGAGCGTCCCGGCTACATTTTGGTTCAGAGGAATCGCTGGACTCAAAGCAGAGCTTCCTGTCTGTTTTCAGAGAAGAAAGGTATGAACTCTTTAGAAAAAGTGAGGGTGAAAGTCACTCAGTCATGTCCTACTCTTTGTGACCCTATGAACTATACACTCCAATTCTCTAGGTCAGAGTACTAGAGTGGGTAGCCTTGCCCTTCTCCAGGGGATCTTCTTGACCCAGGGATCAAACCCAGGTCTCTCACATTGCCAGTGGATTCTTTACCAGCTGAGCTATCAGGGAAGCCCTTGAATAGAAGTGGTGTTTGAACATCTTGAGAAGTGTTTATTGTTGATAGAAAAATTGCAACTTCTGTATTAATGGAAGATGTAAACTTTGCTTGCGGATTGCCACTTAGAGGGCAGACATGCAGGGGACATGGTGGGGGGGTGGGAGAAACGCCCCATATCAACTGGATAAAGGGTACTGTGGGACAGTCTCTCTTCCTGTCGACCACGTTTTCTGTAGGTTACTTTTCAATCTTAAATTGGCCAGAATGTTTGAGTTTTTCTGTAATGCTTTGAAAAACCTGAGTGAACGTTTTGGCCAACCCAATACTGAAAACATTGTAAGTAATTGATGTCAGAGACACAGCACGAAAGGCCTGTGGCGAGAAGCCGTGGTCTCGCCTCCCAGCTCCCGCCCACTCCTCAGAGGCAGCCGCTTGCCCTTCTCTAATCGTTGCTGCTTCCAGGTTCTGTTTGTTCCTTTCTGATCTCAGACAGTGCAGACACTGCTATTTGTGGGTGGGAGCACTTTGACAGACCTGGCAGCTGCTGGAGCTGCCTCTTCCCACCCCGGTGGTGTTAGTTCTCCGGCATCCCCCTTCCTTTCTGTGCTCTGCGGCCAGGGCTCCCACTTGGCTGTGACAGGCTGTGGGAGCCTCTGCCGCCTGTGCCTGGCTTCTCACCGCCTCCCAGCGCCTGTCGTCTGCATTTTTATGTCTGACTTGAGATTGTCAGGGTGGTAGCACGTGTGTTCTGAAAGCATAGTCTTCATGTGTTTGGTTGATTCTAAAGGTGTAAGTCAGTCACTGGTGTTTACCTAGCTTGTAATGTGTGAGGATTATATATTCCTTCTTAGATACCATTTTGTTTTGTCTGAAGATTTTAATAGTTTTCTTTCTCTTGCATCATACACCTTAGTTTATCTGTAAGTTTCTCTAATGTAGAGGTCAGCTGACTTTTTTTTTAAAGGGCTGGGGAGAATATTTTCAGCTTCGTGGACCGTAAGATCTGTGTTTTAACTTCTAAACCCTGACTTTGTAGATGAAAGCAGTTATAGGCAATACATAAACTAATGACTGTGTTCCAATAAAACTTTATTTACAACTCAGGCAGTGGGTCGGATTTGACTTGTGGGCCATACTTTGCCAACTTCTGTTCTAACATCTTAAGATCAATTCCAGATTCCTGGAATCTCCTCTTCCCTCAGATGCCTCGCTTGGAGTTCCCCTCCCCTCACGTCCCTATTCCAAACCCAGCTAACTGACCCTGCAGAATGGTCTGAGCATTGTGTGCCTCAGATTTACGCGCTGGAGTCCCGACCCCCAACACAGTGGCTTTAGGGGACAGGGCCTGTTAGAGGCGATGAGGTCCTGAGGGTGGAGCCCTCCTACAAAAGAGACCCCGCAGAGCTCTCTGGCCCCGTCCACATCCACGTGTGTTTGCAAGTCATGCAGTGTCAGTCTTGTGACTTTGCCCTCCTTTAACGCTGAGTTGCCAGTTCTGGGTCTTTTTACTTTCCATATAACTGTCAGAACCAACCTGTCAATATCCACAGAATACCTTGCTGGAATTTTGATTGAGATTATGTTGAATTACAGATGAGAAGGAACTGACATCTTAACACTATTGAGTCTTCACATCCATGGATATGGACTATACATTTATTTAGTTCTTCTTTGATTTCATTTATCAGAGGTTTGTAGTTTTCCTGATTTGATGCTGTACATATTTTGTTAGGCTTATGCCATGGTATGTTGGTTTTTCGAGGCTAATTTAGGCTTTTTAATTTAAAATTCCAGTTCATTGCTGATAATATATGAAAGCATTTGACTTGTATGCAGCTGCTGGTGACAAAGTACCACAAACAGGGTGGCTTAAAATAACAGAAATGTATTGCCTTACAGTTCTTAGGCTGGAAGTCTGAAATCAAGGTGTTGTCAGCCCTGCTTCCTCCTGAAGGCTCTGAGAGGGAATCCGTTCCTTGACTCTGGCTTCTGATGGTTTGCTGGCCATCTCCAGCATTCTCTCCAGTCCTTCCTTCTCTCCACGTGGCTGTCTTCTCCCTGCATCTTTTCACAGGGCTCTCCATTGTGCTCGTCTGTCCTGTGTCCAGATTTCCCCTTTCTTAAGGACATCAGTCATATTGGTTAGGGCTCCCCATAATTTCCTCATTTTAACTCGATTACCTCTAAATTATTTCCAAATAAGGTTGTGCTCTGAGGTGTGAGGTGTTGGTACTTCAGCATCCCTTTTTAGGGACACAGTGTAACCCTTGAATTTTATGAGCTTGCTGTAAAATTGATTCTTTGATTTCCTGTAGATGGTCATCTTTGAACATACCATCTATAGTTCTGTATATCTTCTTTCCCAGTCTGTATACCTTTAAGTTCCTTTTCTCGTCTTACTGCCTTAGCTGGGACTTCCAGTATGAGGTCAAGGTAGTGAGTAGCGGGACGTGCTCGCCTTGTTCCTGGTCTTGGTGGGATGGCAGCTGGTCTTTCACCACCGGTGCGACGTCACCCGCGGGCTTTCATCGGTGCTCTTTATCGAGTGAAGCAGGTTCCCATCGATGCCTCGTTTACTGACAATTTTATCATGGATGGGTATTAGACTTTGTCAAGTACTTTTTCTGTATTTACTGATACTGTCATGTGACTCTTCTTCTTGAGCCTGTTGATGTGATGGATTACACTGACTTTTTTCCAAATGTTGAACCAGCTATGCATACCTGGAATAGATTCTGCTCGGTTGTGGTGTAGACTTCTTTTCATACATTGTTGGCCTCAAGTTGCTGGTATTTGTTGGGGATATTTTTGCATCCGTGTTCATGGGAGATGAAGGGTCCGTAGTTGCCTTGCGTTGTCTTTGCTGGCTCTGGCATTAAGGTGATGCTGGTCTCACAGAATAAGTTAGTGTGTATTCCCTCTGTTTCCTCTTCTGTCTTCAAGGAAAAGATTTTAGAGAAATGGTATAATTTCTTCCTCAAGTGTTGGTAGAATTTACCAGTGAACCCATCTGGACCTGGTATTTTAGGATGCTATCAATTATTGATTCAAGGTCTGTAATCCATACAAATCTGTTCGTATTTCCCACTTTTCCTGGTGTGGGTTTTGGAAGACTGTGTGTTTCCAGGAGTGGCTCCATCTCATCCAGGTCATCACATCTGTGGGCAGAGTGTCCTGGTGTTCTCTGTTACTCTCTCTTGGGGTCTTTAGTGGAGCTGCTGCTTTTAATTCCTGTGTTAGTGATGTGTTTTTTTTTTTTCTTAGTTAACCTGGTATAGACAGAGGTTTTTCAATCTTATTTATCTTTTTAAAGAACTAGCTTTTGGATTTGTTGATTTTCTTTTTTCCTGTTTTTAACTTTATTGATTTTTGCTCTAAATTTTACTACTACTTTTGTTCTTCCTGCTTTGGATCTAATTTATTTTCTTAGCTCCCTTAGGTGGAAGCTAGGGTTATTGATGTTGGATTGTACTGTGTCTGCTATGCATTCAATATTATGTATCTCCTTCTACACATTGCTTTCACTGCATTCCACAAATTTCAGTGAGGTGTATATTGTTTTTAACTTAGTTGAAAATATTTTTATTTTGAAGTACTTTAGTTCAAAATACTTTGAGATTTCTTTGACTTATGCTATTTGGGAATATGTTGTTTAAGCTCCCATTTTTTGAGATTTTCCAGTTATCTTTCTGTTACTTATT
>CM035283.1:384651-401239 GCA_020226075.1 Hydropotes inermis
GTAACCTGATGCTGTCTTATTGGTGCAAGCGTGTCCAGGCTCCTGCGTCTTCTGGCAGAGCTGCCCTGAGTCCTTACCCCTCTTTATCCCAGGTTGCTCTCTGTCCAAAGTCAGCTCTATCTGAGAGTGATGTAGCTACTTCCACTTTGTCCTGATTGGTGTTAGCATACTCTGTTTTTCTTTCTTTATCCATTTACTTTTAACCTATGTATCTTTATATTTGAAGGGGGTTTCTGTAGGTAACATGCAGTCGGCCTTGTGTTTTGATCCGCACTGACCGTTTCTGCCCTTCACTTGATGCGTTTAGACCCCTGATGTGTGAAGCGATTCTTGATGGGCTAACAGCTGCTGTGTTCACTGCTCCTCTCCGATGCCCTTGTTCATACTTTGTCTTCTGATCTTTCCCTTCCTTTCACGGCTTTATGTGATCTTTCAGTGATTCCGTTTTCCCCCTCAGCATGTCAGTTATGCTCATCATTTCACTTTGGTGGTCGCCCTGAGCACACAGGGCAGGCAGACCTCATTATTGTGCTTTGCAGATTCTGTGTTTTCATTTTTGTTGAAGGTTTGTGTTAACCTCGAGTCATGCAAGTGTGTCATGCCATTTTCCCAGTGGTATTTGTTCTTTATTCACTTTTTGTCTCTGTGTCACATTTTGGTGATTCGTGCAGTATTTCAGACTTTTTCAGTTTTTTATATTATGGTTATCTGTGATCAGTGATCTCATTTCTGCCATGACTTGTGAAAGGCTTAGATGATGGTTAGCACTTTTAGCAATAAAACATTTTAAAATTAAAGTGTATACATTGTTTTTTAACATAATGTTGACTGCAGCCATAAAATTAAAAGTTGCTTGCTCCTTGTAAGAAAAGCTATGACAAACCTCAGTTCAGTCACTCAGTCGTGTCCGACCCTTTGCGACCCCATGAATTGCAGCACGCCAGGCCTCCCTGTCCATCACCAACTCCCGGAGTTTACTCAAACCCATGTTCATCGAGTCAGTGATGCCATCCAGCCATCTCATCCTCTGTCGTCCCCTTCTCCTCCTGCCCCCAATCCCTCCCGGCATCAGGGTCTTTTCCAATGAGTCAACTCTTGGCATGAGGTGGCCATAGTGCTGGAGTTTCAGCTTCAGCATCAGTCCTTCCAGTGAACACCCAGGACTGATCTCCTTCAGGATGCACTGGTTGGATAACCTAGACAGCATTAGAAAGCACAGGCAGCACTTAGCTGAGAGGCTTTGTGATCTGGTGTCAGCTCCCCTCTCTCCTCCCGCTGGTGTTCTCACATGTGAATGTTATACCTTTGGTGTTGTCCTGTGATTCTAGGTATTTTATTCTGGCTTTTCTTCTTTTTTTTCAGTCTTTTTTAATCTTTGCTTTTGAATGTTAGAGTTTCTATTGTTACATTCTCAAGTTCAGAGATTCTTTCCTCAGCCATGTCCAGTTTACTGTTAAGCTCGTTAGAGGCACCTCTCATTTCTGGCAGTGTTTCTAACTAACATTTCTGTTAGGTTCTTTCTTAGAATTTCCCTCTCTCTGCTTGCATTTCCCATCCGTTCTTCCACGTTGTCTCTTTTTTCCATTAGATCTTACAGCATTATCACTCATAGTTGTTTAAAGTCAGAGCCTGATTTCATCCAGCGTTTCTGAACCTGGTTCTAATGCTTGCTCTTCTCAATGATGTTTTGGCTATTTGGAGCCCCCTGAGATTCCAGATGCATTTTAGAATGGGTTTTTCTATTTCTGGGGAAAATACCATTGGGATTTTGATAGGATTCCACTGATTCTGTAGATTTCTTTGGGCAGTGGACATTTTAACAGTGTGGAGTCTTCCAGTCCATGCACATGTAATGTGTTTCCACTTACTTATGTCATCTTTACTTTGTTTCAGCAATGTTTTGCAGTCTGTGTGTGTGCTCAGTCGTGTCCAATGCTTTGCGACCTCATGGACTGTAGCCTGCCAGGCTCCTCTGTCCATGGGATTATCCTGGCAAGAATCCTGGAGTGGGTTGCCATTTCCTCCAGGGAATCTTCCCAACCCAGGCATCAAACCTGTGTCTCCTGCGTCTCCTGCATTAGCAGATGGATTCTTTACCACTGAGCCACCTGGGGAGTGTGTTTTCAGTTTACCTGTCCTTGATTATCTCAAGACCTAAGTTATCACAGAGTTTAAATGGTCTGGTGCAATGACCTTATTATCCAGAGGTGACAGTAGAGACCCGAACAGGCTGTATGTGTCCACCATCAGGTGTCTGTGGGCAGACCTCGAAGGAGAACCCACACCCTTCTTTTTGCAGGGACCTGGAAGACTCTTGGCTGTAGAAAATAGAATGTCATTGACTTCTCAAAGTGTGATCAGGGTCATAAGGCCAATATCCGTAGTGTGTGATTGAATTCTGTTTTGAAGAGTGATTCTTAAGCTGCCTTTGTTAGAAATTAGGTCCGCTGTGAATGTTTACCTTTGTGTGGAAGGACATCCTATTCTACAACCCCACATTTCAGTTACTAGAGAAATATATTCACTTAATGTGAAAATAGAAATTTGAAACACCATGTTCTTGAACTTTCTGTTTTGTTTTTTGGTCGGTCCATATGGATCTTAGCTTCCCTGACTAAGGGTAGAGTTCGTGCCCCCTGCGTTGGAAGCATGGGGTCTTAACCACTGGACTGCCGGGCAAGTCCCTCCTTGAATTTTGTTGGTCACATGTACTAGTGCTAGGAGATCCTCGCACGGGGGGCTTCCTGGAACTGTCATCCTTTAATGAAGCCAGGTGTGGTGACCAGTCGTCCTGGCTGAGTTCACTCCACCTTCCCTGTGGCAGAAGCCCCCGCTTCTCCTCCTCAGAGACCTTGAGGCAGTTGTCAGGGGTACAGGCATCTGTGTCCTGGGTCTGCACACATGGGTGCAGGTAGGAGGACCAGACCAGGTTTGCTTTTCTTTGTAGACCTCATCACTCCAGGGTCAAGTGCACTGACCCCTCTGCCAAAAAGTGCCTGGTCATGGACGCTGATGACGAAGCGGTCCTGAACCTCATTGCCGAGTGCGAGTGGGACCTCAGCAACCCTCCTGGGAGCATGAGTTCCAGTCAGAAGGAATCAGAGGCCAGCCTCCAGAGCTCCCAAGGTAGGCTGCTCCTCGCCAAGAGGGTGGGCACACAGCCCGGCTGGGAGGCTGACTGCTGCCTCAGGATCCACACTGTCTTTTTAAGAGAACTTACCTTTAAATGTAGAATCTTCAGGAAGTCTTGTGCACCTGTAAATATCAGTAATTTGATCATGGAATTACAGGCAGAGAAGTCAGTATATTTAGGTGGATGTAGTCATACTGCAAGTCTTTTACTTCAAGCCCCTCTCGGGTCAGTTGTAGGGGTAGCGAACATGTGAGGCATCTGAGCAGACCAGGAGGAGGTGTCCTGTGCTGCAGGGGCTGAGTCCCCGCCAGCCGTGAGGGGGCTCCTCTCTGACTCCGGCTGCATGTGGGTGAGGGGCTGAGACCTGACGAGGACAGGTGTGTGAGCTCCTCATGCCCGTGCCGGCTTCTCCACCAGGGCTCGTGTGTGAGCTTCAGCTGCTTTGCTGCTGCTTCTCTCGTGGGTCCCAGGAGCTTTTCGTGAAGTCACAGCGGCTGGATCTTCCTGCTGCAGTAGCACCCTGCCTCAGCTTCCCCACCACCTCCTGGGCCCGTCGGGCTCTCCAGTGTGGTGCCCGTCCTGGGTGCGTGGTGGTGTCTACTGAGAGCTTTAGTTCGCATTTCCTAGAGACGAGTCCCAGCAGCCTGCTCATGCGCTTATGTCATCTTTGAGCCGTTTCTGTTCCTGCTGGCCCTCTCCCCTATTCCTTTCTTGATATTGATGCCCTGGACTCCATTATACTGGTAGAAAATAGCCTGTCTCAGATTTCTGCCCACCCTGTGGCTTGCCTTTCATTTTCTAAACAGTGCTTCCAGCAGCGGTTTTATTTGAGTGAAATCACTTCACCCTGTTCCCCTTCATGGTTGTGCTTTTCAGTCTGCTGACTGTGCTTGCAGAGGGTTTCTCCCACAGACCTGCGGGTCCACATCCTGGGGACCCACACTTAGATCTGAAAGCTGCTCTCTCAAGTGAATTTCTGGGTGTGGTGTGAGGTCGTGGCTCAGGTTGTCCGTCTGTCCCAGTGTGTATCCAGCTGTACCAGTGACATTTATTGCAAAGACAACCTTGCAGTGTTGTTTGTTCAATGGCCTGAGTCTCTGGATCCGGCGACTGTTGTGTCTGTCCTGGCTCCTCGGCTGGATGCGGTTTCCTGCTGGATGTGGGGCTGGGTCACCTCACCTGGGTGCTGTGGGAGTGACACTTGCAGGTGCCTCATAGGGTGGCTGGTGCTGTGTTATCCACTCAGCTTTTTTCCCTGTTTACCCCACATAGGAGTGTGCTTAACACGTATGCTACACTGATGTGTAAGTTTTAATGGAATAAACTTTTTAACTTTTTTAATACAGCAGAGTCGTGGCACCGACTGAGCCCGCAGTCAGTCCAGCACCAGTGCGGGGACTCCTTGTGGAAAGGCCCTGAGAGGCGCAGGAGCAGCTCCAGGGCGGGCTGCATGGAGCCGAGGCTGCAGGACCAGCGCTGCGGCGAGCTCCCGCCACAGCACTTCGCCCCAGGTGACCCCCCCCCCGCCCCGGGTTGCTGTGGTCCTCTTCTCTCGGCTGTGTGTGTGTGCGGCCCTAAGATGTGTTAAGGGAAGAAGCTCCTTTACAAATGGAAGCTGACATTTGTAAAACATCTGTGGTTTAGGTTCCTGTTCTGTGAGTACTTTGGTACTTTCTCGACACACTTTAGACTCACATACACTTTCTTTTGTAAATATATCATGGGCCTATGACAATAGCTACAATTAGAAATCCCTTCATGGATCACAGCCTTGTTGTGGCAAAGGGATTTGTATAATTCAGTGAAGCTATGAGCCATGCCAGGCAGAGTCAACCAAAATGAGCAGGTCATAGTGAAGAGTTGTGAAAAAACATGGTCTATCAGAAGAGGAAGTGGCAACCCACCCCAGTATTCTTGCTGCGAGAACCCCATGGACAAACAATATGAAAAGGCAAAAATACATGACCCTGGAAGATGAGCCCTGCAGGTTGGAAGATATCCAGTCTGCTACAGGGAAGGGTGGGGGGCAATTACTAATAGCCCTACAAAGAATGAAGCAGCCAGGCAAAACTGGAAGCAGCGCTCAGCTGTGGATGTGTCTGGTCATGAAAGTAAAGTCCGATGCTGTAAAGAACAGTATTGCATTGCAACCTGGAATGTTAGGTCCACGAATCAAGGTAAATTGGATGTGGTCAGTAGGAAATGGCAACACTGAATGTTAACATCTTAGGAATCAGTGAACCACAGTGGATGGGAATGGGAAGATTTAAATCAGATGACCATCTTATCTATTACTGTGGGCAAGAATCCCTTAGAAGAAATGGAGGAGCCCTCATAGCCAACAAAAGAATAAAAAATCCAGTACTTAGGTGTGGTCTCAAAAATGACAGAGTGATTTCTGTTCATTTCCAAGGCCAACCATTCAGTATCATAGTAATCCAAGTCTATGCCCCAACCACTAATGTTGAAGATGCTGAAGTTGACTGGTTCTGTGATGACCTACAAGACCTTCTAGGACTCACTCTGAAAAAAGACATCCTTTTCCTCATAAGGGATTAGAATGCAAAGTAGGAAGTCAAGAGATACCTGGAGTAACAGGCAAGTTTGGCCTTGGAGCACAAAATGAAGCAAGGGAAAGGCTAACAAGTTTTGTCAAGAGAACATCCTGGTCATAGCAAACATCCTTTTCCAATAATCCAGGAGGTAACTCTGCACAAAAGAGAAACAAAGGAGAAGCCCCAGCAAGACGGTAGAAGGGGTGAAATCACGTTTAGAATCAAACCCCACACCCACCACCAGAGAAGCTAAGAGGGCTCAAACAAACCTTGTGCACACCAGGACCCAGAGACCCTTCAGAGACTGAGACAGAACTGTGTTTGAGTGTCTCCTGTGGAGGTACGGGTCAGCAGTGAACTGCCGCAGGGGCAAGGGCTCTGGGTGCAGCAGACTTGGGTATGGCACAAGCCCTCTTGGAGGAGGTCACCGTTGACCCCACCACAGAGCTGCCAGAACTTAGAGAGGACTGAGGAAACAGACTCTTGGAGGTACACACAGAGCCTTGTGCACACCAGGACCCAGGAGAAGGGAGCAGTGACCCCACAAGAGACTGACCCAGACTTGCCCGTGAGTGTCTGGGAGTCTCCAGCAGAGGCATGGGTCGGCAGTGGCCTGATGCAGGGGTGGGGGCACTGAGTGCAGCAGTGTGTGCATGGGAGGAGGCTGCCACTATCTTCATTGCCTCCACCATAGTTTGGCCCCAGGTAAATAACAGGGAGGGGACACAGCCCCACCCATCAACAGAAAATTATGTTAGAGATTTCCTGAGCATGGCCCTGCCCATCAGAACAAGACCTAGTTTCCCTCTCAGTCAGTCTCTCCCATCAGGAAGCTTCCATAAGCCTCTTATCCTCCATCAGAGGGCAGACAGACTGAAAACCACAGTCACAGAAAACTAACCAATCTGATCACATGGACCACAGCCTTGTCTAACTCAATGAAACTATGAGCCATGCTGTGTAGGGCCACCCAAGACAGATGGGTCATGGTGGAGAGTTCTGACAAAACATGGCCCACTAAAGAAGGGAATGGCAAACCACTTCAATATTCTTCCCTTGAGAACCCCATGAACAGTATGAAAAGGCAAAAAGATGTGACACTGAAAGATAAATTCCCCAGGTTGGTAGGTGCCCAATTTGCTACTGGAGATCAGTGGAGAAATAACTCCAGAAAGAATGAAGAGATGGAGCCAAAGCAAAAACAACACCTAGTTGTGGATGTGACTGGTGATAGAAGCAAAGTCCCTTGCTGTAAAGAGCAGTATTGCATAGGAACCTGGAATGTTAGGTCTATGAATCAAGGCAAATTAGAAGTGGTCAAATAGGAGATGACAAGAGTGTATGTCTACGTTTTAGGAATCAGTGAACTAAAATGGGCTGGAATGGGTGAATTTAACTCAGATGACCATTATATCTACTGCTGTGGGCAAGAATCCCTTGGAAGAAATGGAGTAGCCCTCATAGTCAACAAAAGAGTACAAAATGCAGTACTTGGACGCAAACTTAAAAACGACAGAATGATCTCTGTTTGTTTCCAAGGCAAACCATTCAGTATCAGGTAATCCAAGTCTATGCCCTGACCAATAACATTGAAGAAGCTGAAGTTGAATGGTTCTATGAAGACCTACAAGACCTTCTAGAACTAACACCCAGAAAGATGTCCTTTTCATTATAGGGGACTGGAATGCAAAAGTAGGAAGTCAAGAAATATCTGGAGTAACAGGCAAATTTTGCCTTGAAGTACAGAATGAAGCAGGGCAAAGGCTAATAGAGTTTTGCCAAGAGAACACACTGGTCATAGCAAATACCCTCTTCCAGCAGCAGAAGAGAAGACTCTACACATGGACATCACCAGATAGTCAACACCGAAATCAGATGGATTGTATTTTTTGCAGCCAAAGATGGAGAAGCCTTATACAGTCAGCAAAAATAAGACCGGGAGCTGACTGGCTCAGATCATGAACTCCTTATTGCCAAATTCAGACTTAAATTGAAGAAAGTAGGGAAAACCGCTAGACCATTCAGGTACGACCTGTAAAGCAGGCTGAGTGCAAAGAATTGATGCCTTTGAATGGTGGTGCTGGAGAAGACCCTTGAGAGTCCCTTGGACTGCATGGAGATCAAACCAGTCCATCCTAAAGGAAATCAACCCTGAATATTCATTGGAAGGACTGATGCTGAAGCTGAAGCTCCAATACTTTGGCCACCTGATGTGAAGAACTGAGTCATTGGAGAAGACCCTGATGCTGGGAAAATTGAAGACACAAGGAGAAGGGGGCAGCAGAGGAGGATGGTTAGATAGCATCACTGACTCAATGGACATGAATTTGAGCAACCTCTGGGAGACTGCTCTGGAGGACAGAAGAACCTGGCATGCTGCAATCCTTTGGGTCACAAAGAGTCAGACACAACTTTGCAACTGAATAACACAAAGACAAGGGAAGCTAAATAAGTTAATTGAGAGTGTTGTTTGCATGAATGTGGAAAAAGCATCAAAACCTCCGAAGTGTGAGCAAACCTAGTCCCTTCCTGAGTTTTATCCAGGTGAGCTTGTGGGGACCTTGGAGGCAGGGTAGGTCATGGTGGTGGCTGCCTGGTGCCTGTGGACTGCAGTCAAGGCCTCTTGCGCCAGCTTCATTTACTTTGTTTCGTGAGATCTCACACGTGTCCCTTCACACGGATTCACGTGGGGGTGCCTGTGTGCGTGTTCTGGTCCAAGATCCATCCAGTGCATGTGGAGTTTCTTCCTGTCACGTCTCAGATGCTCACGAGCAGGAACACATCCTCGGTTCCCGTCGAGTCTGTCCTGGGTTTTTGAAGCATTCAGACTGTGCTTCTGTGGGGTCGCCCTCAGTGCCAGGAGGCTTGCCCTGCAGGCTGCTCGTGGCCAGGCTCAGCTGCGCTGCTGTGGGGGGTGGGCTCGTGCAGAAGCCCCGGACTGCTGCAGGTCAGGGGGACATGGGGCAGTGTCATGTGGTGTGGGTGCCGCATGGAGGGTGACTGGTGTGCATTTGGGGCGCGGAAGGCGGGTGCTGAGTCCCTCTGGGGTGAGTCAGACCAGTCCTGGCAGGGCGGTGGTGGTGGCCTGCTGACACTGGTCAGGTGGACTTGGTGACGGACATGGAACCGGGGGGCACTGGTGTCCAGGTGGTCTCTGACCCAGGCAGCCACACCACAGTGGTTCATCCACTTACAGACCCAGTTGACCCAGTTTTTAATACATAGTTTTGGCAGGAAGACACAGTAATTGGTCAGTTTTGTCACTTTCTGGTTAATTTCCCCTATTTGTGTGCACACAACTGCAGTGCTGATGCCTGAGCCCCGGAGCCTGATGGGAAGGGCCCTGCCCACTTCTCTGTTACAGACTCCACAGAGACTGAGGATTCAGGCGCTTCTTCTCAGAAGTCCAGTGTGTCGACACAAAAGATGTTAAACCCCTTGCCTGCTCCTGAGAAGTACAGGAAGCGGAGGATGCCTGGCGGGAGGTTCCAGGTGTCCGCGGACGAGGCGTGTCTCAGCTCTCTGGAGGGGAGCCTGAGTGTGAGCCGGAGGAGCGGCTCGGAGGGCTGGGGCCAGGCCGCCTCTTCCCTGTCGGCTACCCCGGGGCCCGAGACCCCAAGGCCGCCCAGCGCGAGCGAGGTGAGCCGGTGTGGGGCGAGGTGCCGAGCCCCCGGGGTGGACATGGCCCTCACGTGGACGCCTCTGTCATGTCGTCACCGCTGTCGTTAGAAAGTGCACTTCCAGGCTGTCCTTGGGTGTAGGGCACCACGAGGTGTCGTCTGGGCCTGCCGGCCGCACAGCCTCTCATCCCACGGTTGGTGCCCCCCCGGGGCTGTCATGAATGCAGTCCCGGCTGTGCGTTCTGTGGCTCTGGTTCACGAGAGGAGGTTCTCCCCAGATTGTCCCAGAGTAGTCTTAGACAGTGGCTCGCTGCCACTGTTACGGCCAAGTTGGAGACTGAGATGTTCTCAAAGCCTTGAGGCTCGAGTGAAGACCACCGTGCGGACGGGGGGCGGGCAGCCCTGCCACAGCACCCCCACGTGGTCAGAGGAGGGGAGAGCACCCGGTTGAGAGGACGCTGGATTGTAGGTGCTAGGTGATTCCTGGGTGGCTGCCGCAGGCCGTGGGCTGAAGTCTGCTTCCGCGGCTGGTCTGGCTGCGTCTTTAGTCACTCACTGGACTGAGGGGAGAAGAGAATAGAGGTTTGTGCCAGTTGGTACCGTGCTGGGGCTTTCTTATCCCCGAACGGACATTAACCGTGGGCAGAGCCGCCCTGACGGACCCCCCCACCATGGGGTTGGGACTTTGCACGAGGGGATGCTGCCTGAAGTGCCCCTCCTTCCAGCACTGTGGCCCCAGGTGGTTGTCCTGGAGAGGACTTGGCCCCCGCTCCTCAATTGGGAGGCAGAAGCCTGACCCCACTGGGCTCTGCTCCCGTTCCTGAGGCTGCGTCAGTGCATCTTCTGACGGAGGTGTTGATGCTGGTGCCCTTGGACGCTCTCGCCCTCCGCTGCTTGTGGCCATCTGTTGGCCTCAGCGTCTCCATGCTGGCCAGCCCCAGGGGACAGCTGCCCAGCCCCGATGACCCCTCATGGGCCTGTGCGTCCCCGTACCCTGGGTTCCCGCGGGTGGGAGGTGGTGGGAGTGAGGGGTCCGGTGGCTCCCACACCCCCTTCCGGGTCTGGCTGGCTGTCCCAGAGGCTCTTTATGAGGAAACCCTTGCTTTGTCTAACAGTGAGGGCACCGGGCCTCATCCCAGCTCTGGCCCTGCTGGCGTTTACTCACTAAATCCCCGCTTCTCAGGAAATGTTTCCTGGACACCCAGAAAGTGGGCCAGAGGGCAGAAGCCAGTTCCCTTTCTGCAGTAATCCCTTAAAATTGATGAAATGATTTCTAAAGGGAAGAAAAGTGAGCACTGATGGAAATGCCGGTGACTGTGGGCCCAGAATGGTCGGGCCCAGGTGGGTCCTTGAGGGTTCTGCCTGGCAGCCTTGTGCGGCACCTGCCCAGCCAGCCCTCCCTCTGGGCCTGTGTGCACTGCTCACACTTTGGGCCTTGGGACTCCAGTGAGCGTTTGGGCTGAGACTGTCTCCTTCCCACCCTGCAAGAGTGGCAGGGGCTGGTCAGGAGGGCCCAGGACACCGTTGCTCAGAACCGGCTGGTTTCCTGACTGTTACACAGGCCACAGCTCAGCCATTCCTCTGGCTGCGGGATGGTTTTCCCGCCCCACAGACATGGACAGGCATGCGGGGGGTAGGGAGGCAAGTCCCATGTACCACGCCTGCAGGTGTGTGCGGTGTGACCCTCCACCGTGGCATAGGCAGTGGACGAGGTGGCAGTCTGACACTGCATCGCACCTGCTGGGTCGGGCACGGGAGCCAAAGGTGGGTTTGTCTCCGGCAGGCATGTCCCCAACTGCACCCTGCCGTGCTGCCCAGGAAGAAGGCCACCCTGGAGATGCTGCTCCTGGAAGCGCTCCTCGACCTGGTGGACATGCACTGGAATGGCCGCGGGTCCCTGCACAGCAGTGAAGTCTTCCTTGGTGAGTTGGCCCAGGGTTCCACAGGCTGGCGCCTGTGCCCGCTGCTGGGCCCTGGTCCCTTGGCCTCGCTGGCCCCGTCCCTGGCCTCACTGCTCTCTGGGCTGTGGTGGCGTCCCGAGGGCCCTGCTCAGGGTGTCCGGGTGCTTGGGAGGGGCAGATGAGGAGGCGCCAGTGGCTGCTGCTCCGCACCTGCTGGTGCCCAGCTTCCTGGAAGGCATCAGCAGCCAGCAATGATGGCTCCTTCCTCTGGGTCCCTAGAGCTGTTGCTGTCTGCCTGTCGTCCCCATCCACTCCTGGGGGTAAACAGACCTGACAAGGTCATTTCAATGGCATACATGTCACTTTTCTAGTCTTCATACCTGTCAATGTTTTTGAGGTGTGCAGCCTGTGTTTTTCAAAATTCATTGAACATGTTTTGTCTACACTCACCCTCTCAACATTCTCTCTTCTAGCTCAGGCGAGACACATTTTGTCATCTGTTCAAGAGTTTACAGCCACTCAGGACACTTCGACAACTGTGAATGAAGAAATCAGCTCCCTGACTCTGGAAAATAAGTCTTTGCACAGTCGCCTTGCTGAGCTGCAGCAACAGTATGGCGTGAAGATGACTGAGGTGGTGTTGGAACTCAATGACACGCGGAAGGAGATGGTCAGTTCCATTTATTCTCAGTAGGGCCAAGACGGCCTTGACCTCACAGAGTGAGAGCAGCTTCTCAGCTCTGCTTCCCCTGGCAGCTGTCGGGCACCCTGGGGCCCCTGCTGCCTGTGCAGAACAGGAGCCCCCTCTTCCACCAGGCTTCCCCGTCCAGGATGCCAGCTGCCCTTGAGGCGCGAGACCTGGCTCTCGCTCCAGGACCCCTCATGGCAGTGGCTGCAGACGTCTGCATTGCTGCCATTCCCAGCTCTGCCTGTCCCGGGTGGCTTCGTTCTGTTCTGAGAGGGGCGAGAGGGCGAGGCTGAGCTTGCGGGGGAGATTCTCTGGTCCCGGTGTTCCCTGGCCCAGGCTCTGGGATGACTGGTAAGGAGGTTGCAGGGACCTGGGTGACCTGGGTCCCTGCTGCTTTCCTGCCTGGCCCTGGCCAGCGCGCGGCTGGGGTGTCCTGTTGGACCTGCGAGGGCTCCCACCACCAGGTGGCACCATTGGGCAGCCAGAGCCAGCGTGGCACGGACCTGGCAGTGGGGCCCGACTCCGGCTGGACAGGAGGCCACCCTCATCCTCTGTAATGTCAGTATGAGACCGTCTTCATGAATGCCTGTGCAAAATATCAAATAAACAACCTGACTTTACAACTCGAGTAACTAGAGAGAAGCTAAACCCAAAGTAAGCGGAAGGAAATAATAAAGATCAGAGCAGAAATAAGTAGAGAGTAGGAGATGACAGGAAAAAATTAGCAAAACTGAGTTGGATTTTGAAAATACACAAAACTGACAAACTCTTAAGTATAAGAATTGAAAGAGGATACGTTAGAATGGATGCCTCAGAAATGAGGTCAAGGAATGATTACAAGCATTTTAGAGAACCTAGAAGAAATGGATAAATTCCTTGAAACATATAACCTACTAAGGCTGTGTTAAGAAGAAATAAAGCCTAATGGGTCAATAACAGATAAGATGGAACAGTAATCAACCTCTTAAGAAAACAAGCCCCAAAAGCAAGGACCAGATGGCTTCATGGCTGAATTCTGCCAGATACTCAAAGAAAAATCAATACTTATCCTTCTCAAACTTTTCCAAAAAATAGAAGTAGGGAGCCTGCTTTGACACTGTTTTATGAAGCCAGCATTACCTGGACACCAAAGCAAATACTCACAAGAAGAGAAACTACAGACGCTATCTGAGACTCAACAGAAGACGCATCCCAAGTGCAGCAGCGCATGAACAAGGCTGTACACAGCCCGAGGGGCTGTCCCTTGGAGAGCACGGTTGGCTCACTGTACACAGACACACCGTATCAGTAGCTCTGAGACCAGCAGAAGAAGAGCATCCCAGGTCCAGCCACACATCAAGAAGCCTGCACACACCCCTGAGGGCACTGTATGCACAGACACACTAACACATGGAGAGAGAGCACTGTTGGCCCCATTCACGCAGGTGTGCATGTGACCAAGTTCAACACCCATTCATGATTTTTAAAAAAGCTCAACAAAATAGGTGTAAAAGAAAATTTCCTCAGCATGATAAAGGCTGTTTATGAGAAGCCCTCAGCCAACCTCACGATCAGTGGAGAAAACTGAAAGTTTTTCTTGTAAGATCTAGTATGAGACAAGGATGTCCACTCTTATATCGTCTCTTCTGCTGGAAGGACAGTTGGCCCTTGAGCAGTGTGGGTCTGAACTATGTGGGGACATTTACATGCAGGTTTGTTATTAGTGAATGGTGTGTGTGCTGTGCTCGCTCACTCAGTTGTGTCCTGACTCTGCGACCCCATGGACTGTAGCCTTCCAGGCTCCTCTGTCCAGGCAAGAATACTGGAGAGGGTTGCCATTTCCTCCTCCAGGGCGTCTTCTGAACTCAGGCATAGTGCCTGTGCCTCCTGTGTCTCCTGCATTGGCAGGCAGACTCTTCACCGCTGCACTACCTGGGAGGCCCAGTAAATACAGTAATACTGTACAGTTGGAAGTTGGTTGCATCTTTGGATACGGCACTGCAGATTTGGGCAGTTGGCTATAAATTGACTATAAATTATTTGTGGATTTTCAGCCGCAATGAGAGTTGGCACCCCTACCCTCTCCACCCGCCATTGTTCAGGGGTCAGGTATACTAACAAGAGCAAGCGGACAAGAAAAGGAAATATAAGGCATCCAGACTGGAAAGGGAGAAGTAAAGTTACCTCTGCTTGTAAATGATGTATAAAGCATTAAAGATAGCATGAGAGAAAATTAGAATAAATTCAGTGAAGTTATAGAATACAAAGCATAACAGAGATCATTCTTATTTCTTTATACCAATGAGCATTCCAGAACAATTCCATTTATAGTGTCAAAAAGAATAAAACAGGAATAAACTTAACCAAGAAGATTAAAGATCTTAAACAAAGACATCTACAGATGTAGTGTAATCCCTGTAAAAATTCCAATGGCATTTTCCACAGAAATAGAAAAAACAATTCTAAAATTTGTATTTTTTTTATCATTTGTATTTTTCGTTTTCTAGTTCTACAAAGACCCCAAATCACCAAAGTGATCTTAAAAAAGATCCTTTTTCAGGCATCACACTTCTGGTTTAAAATTATGTTACAGAGCTGTGGTAATCAAACAGTATGGTGCTGGTATAAAAAAAGGCATAGATTGCTGGAACAGAATAGAGGGCACAGAAATAAACCCTCACATAGATGTCAACTAATTTTTGGCAAAGGCACCAGGAACACACCATGGTGAAAGAGTAATCTCTTTGGTAAATGGTGTTGAGAAAACTTGATATTCTCATGCAGAAGATGAACTTGTACCCTTGTCTTAACAGCACACACAAAATCCAACTCAGAATGGACTAAAGATTTAAGGATAAGACCTGAAACTGTAAAACTGGAAGGGAGTTCCCTGGCAGTCCTGTGGTTAGGACTCTGCTTCCCCTGCAGGGGTGTGGGTTCCATCCCCAGCCAGGAGCTATAATCCCACAAGCCACATGGTGTGGCCAGACAGACATATGAAAAGGATGCTCAGTATTACTAATCATCAGGGACACGCAAGTCAAAACCAGAGCAAGATGCCACTGCACACCTGCAGAGTGGCTTTCGTCAAGAGACAGGAGACGGCAAGTGGAGGGTGTGGAGACAAGGGAGCGCTCATGCTCTGTGGGCGGGAATGCAACGTGATACAAACAGTGCGGGGATTCCTCAAAAAACCTGCAGTAGAACCATCATGTTCCGTCACTAAGTCGTGTCCTGCTCTTTGCGACCCCATGGACTGCAGCACGCCAGGCTTCTCTTTCTTTCACTGTCTCCCAGAGTTTGCTCAAAGTCGTATCCATCGAGTTGGTGATGCTGTCCAGCCATCTCATCCTCTGTCATCCATCCCCTTCTGCCCTCAATTTTTCCCAGCATCAGAGTCTTTTTCCAGTGAGTCAGCTCTTCACATCAGGTGGCCAGAGTATTGGAGCCTCAGCTTCAACATCAGTCCTTCCAGTGAATATTCAGGATTCATCTACCATATGCTCTAGCAATCCAACTTCTGTGTGTTTCTCCAAAGGAGGTGAAATCAGGATCTCAGAGAGAGAAATGCACTGCCGTGTTCATGCAGCATATTCACAGTAGCCTGGGTGTGAAACAACTGGAGGCCTTTGATGAATAAATAGATAAAGGTGATGTGTGTATACAATGGGATATTATTCAGCTGTGTTGTTGTGTGTGCATGCTCAGTCATGTCTGACTCTTTGCAACCCCATGGATTGTAATGTGCCAGGCTCCTCTGTCCTCGGAATTTTCCAGCTTAGAGTACCAGAGTGGGTTGCCGTTTCCTACTCCAGTTATTTAGCTTTTGTTGTTGTTCAGTTACTCAGTCATATCCGACTCTTTGCGACCCCATGGACTACAGCACGCCAGGCTTCCCTGTCCTTCACCATCTCCCAGAGCTTGCTCAAACTTGTGTGCATTGAGTTGGTCATGTTGGATGGACCTTGAGGGCATTGTCTTAAGTGAAGTTAGTCAGACATGGAAAGAAAAACCTCCGTGATCTCATACCTTGGATCTAAGAGTTGAGTTTATAGAAGCAGCCGGTAGACTGATGGTCACCCTCAGCGGGAGATGGGGGAGCTGTGGGCCCAGGCAGAGCGGCAGTTCTGAAGGGGGTTAGTCCAGGGCTCTAACGCGTGGCTGTCAGTCATGTTAGCCAGGCCACGCTGACCCTGGAGCTCTGTTGAGAACAGAGTCCTGGTGCTCTCATCTCCAAAATATGTTTGCTCTGTGAGGAGATGTGTGCGCTGGCTTGTCTGTGGTGATTGCGTCACTGCACGTGCAGATCACGTGATGTCATTGGGGCCCCTCGACAGTGTGTGGTTTGGAAGGGAGACCGTCATGCGCTCAGTTCGAGAGGCTTTCACCTCCGATCACTAGGGTTCAGGTTAATGGTGTGGGAACTATTTAGAGTGTTCTATTATTTCAGTTTTATTTATAGTTTATAACAAGAAAGTAGATTCGACTCACACACTATAATTGCTGTTGTGGTCAGGCTCGGGTGTCGTCTGGTTGAGTGTGTGGGTGCTGGAGTTAGGCTGCCTGGTGGTGTGAGTCTGGCCACCCTGTGCCATGCGGCCGGGCCCATGGCTGTGCCCCCATCTGCGGGCGAGCTGCCGCGGCAACCCATGCGCTCAGCCTGGCGTCCGCAGTGAGAGTCCTCTGGGAGCTGCCGCCCCGTGCGCTCAGCC
>CM035283.1:401339-427359 GCA_020226075.1 Hydropotes inermis
GAGCTGCCGCCCCGTGCGCTCAGCCCGGCGTCCGCAGTGGGAGTCCTCTGGGAGCTGCCGCCCCCTGTGCGCCCCTGCAGGCCCCTCTCTGCCTCTCCCCCCGTGCGGCGCCGTCACCTGACTCCCACCTGCTGTCACCGCTGTCAGCGCCCTGAGATGCTGTCCTTCGCCTCACGCCTTCCCCTTTTGTCCGCACGTGCCTGCTGTCTTATTCCGCTTTGTCTGATGTTAGTTAGCGTTGCCACCTAGTGTCGCCATAGTGCTTCTATTTAAGGTGGGTTCCTTTTAGGCAGCATACACTTGGGTCTTTTGTTTTTATCTAATTAACAACCTCTGCCTTTTCTTTGCAGTAGCATTTTTTAAAAATTCAGTTGATTTAAACTAGAAAACCAAAACAATTGACCCATTTCCCCCAGCCCTGTCCTCTTTCTCTGGCAGTTACCAAGTTCTCTGCATCCACGAGCTTCACTTCTTTTGTTTGTTCTTTTAGATTCCATGTAGGAGTGAGATCGTGTGGTATTTGTTTTCTTCATTGTATTTATACCACATCTTTATCTATTCATCTGTTAATGGGCACTTAGGTTGCTCCATATCTTGGAAATTTAGTAAGTCTTCTGTGAAGATGGAGGTCCAAGTATATTTTCAAATTAGTGTTTTTGTTTTCTTCAGATGAATACCCAGAAATGAAATTGCTTTACCTGGTAGCTCTGTTTTTAACTTTTTGAGGACTCTCCGTAGAATTTTACATAGTGGCTGTACCAATTTACATCCCCCCCCAGCAGCAGAGGAGGGTTCTCCTTTCCCCACACCCTCACCAACACTTGCTGTCACTTGTCTTTTTGATGATGATCATCCTGACAAGGATGGGGGTACCTCACTGTGGTTTTGATCCGCATCTCCCTGGTGATCAGTGATGCTGAGCATCTTTTCATGTTCCTGTTGGCCGTCTGTATGCTTTGGAAAGATGTCTGTTCAGGTCCTCTGCCCATTTTAAAATCAGATGTTTTTTCGCTGTTGAGTTGTGTGGGTTCTTTATGTATTTTTTATGTTAGCCTCTTATTAGATAAATGGTTTGCAGATATCTTTCTTCCAGTTTGCAAGCTGGCTTTGCGTTTTGTTGCTGGTGTCCTTGGCTCTGCAGAAGCTTTCGGTTTCTATCCTGTGGTCGAGAGGATGGGCCATGGGGCAGGCAGCAGGTGCCGAACCCTCTGTGTCAGGTTGTCTGTTGCTGCCCAGTGAGTTACCCCCCTGGTCACACCTCAGACAGCACATGTTTCCCCGTGTGGTCTCTGGTCAGGGCCCAACGCAGGTGAGCTCTGTGTCTGACTCTGGGTCTCCTGAAGTTGCCATCAGGCTGTAACTTGGGGCTATGGTCACCTCCGAAGGCTCAAGGGAGTGTGGGTCCTCTGCACTTACTCCAGGCAATACCGGGGGTCACAGCGCAACAGCTGCTGACAAGGATGCTGAGGCGGAAGGCCACCCTGAGGGTGCGTGTCGTGGCTTCTGTGTGTTGTGTGTGCGGTGGGGATGGCCCGCTTAGAGGGGCTACCTTCCAGGGCGAGAGCACCCTCTGCTCCGTCCCCTCGTTTGTGGAACAGGAGGGACAGTAGCCAGCAGGTTGCTGGAGACAAGTGTCAGAAACGTCTGGTGCTCGTTGTTGTATCAAGACAGAGGCCCCACACAGAGCCTCTTTTAGAGGGACACGTGAAAGCAGGGACGTGGTACCGGCAGCCGCTGGGTGTCTGCACACCAGTGGCTCCCGCGTCGTCCTTGGGGCAGAGCGGCCTGGAAGCAGGACCGTGGATCTGGAGGCTTGGGCTGATGAGCAGGTGGCACCCCTTCTCCTCACCCTGTGCAGTTTCGAACCGTTTGCATCCAGGCAGACCGACTAGGGTGCCGGATTTGTAGCAGTGTGGTGGGCAGAGTTTGACCTGTTTGCTTGCATTGCTCCGTCCAGGATTACCTGAGGCAGCATCTGGACAGATCTCTGGAGGAGAGCAGTAGCTTGAAGTCGCTTTTGTTCAGCATGAAGAAAGATGTGAGGACCGCTGATGCTCCGTCCACACTGAACCTGCAGATCTCCGGTGAGCTCGCGGCTCTCCTCCGTGTGTGCAGCCCCGTGTCACTGGGCCCAGGCTCAGCAGGAGCTGTGAGCGCGTCTGGGCGGGCGTGTGCAGGGCCAGCCCACTGACCCCGAGAGGCTGCAGGACCCTGCCCAGCACTCCTTGCTCATGGCTCTGTCCGTACCCAGCTCAATGTTGTTTTCCTCTCTTCCCTCTCTTGGACTCTGTTTTGCCAGTTTTGCAGGCATGCCCTTGGGACTTGGAGTTGGGGTGTGGCCTGCCCTGGGGTAGGTAAGGTATCGCAGGGTCCCCTGGGGGGCTTCAGCCTGAGCACCTGCTCCATTCTGACCTCTCAGAGGCCCGAAGCATTTCCCTGAAGGGCCGGGCAGATGCATCTCAGGCATGAGCACGGCCACAGCGGAGGCTCTGCTGGGCCTGCCTGCTCGGTGACTGACCCTTCCGACCTTCACCCCAGCTATGTTGGCTCTGGGTTCTCCCTGAAGGCCATCCCGTCCAACTGATCCAGCCCGCTCTGCCCTTCTCTGCTCCTGCCACACGTGCCCCTCAGGGGTGTCCAGGGGGGGCGGGGTCTGGGGCTTCACCCCCCCAGCAGGGCTGGCCCTGAGCCTGGTAGGACGAGGAGGAGGAGGGGCCACGCTGTCCACCCCGATGACCTCGCCCCACGCTCCCCGGGCTCACTGACGCCCTAGAACTGTCTAGTCTCCCAGTTCAGCAGCGGTTTCCCTGAGCACAGCCACCCTTGTCTCGTCAGGACTCCAGGCGAGCGTGAAGCGGCTCTCAGGCGAGCTCGTGGAGCTCAAGCAGCACCTGGAGCACTACGACAAGATCCAGGAGCTCACGCAGATGCTGCAGGAGAGCCACAGGTGCCTGCGGCGGACCCTGGCCCCCGAGCAGCAGGCCCTTCCTGCTGCAGCCTCCTGGGTGGGGGGAGTGTGCCGCCTGGTGGCCTGCACGTGGCCCCTGGTGTGGTTCTCGACAGTTCTCCTGGAACATGGAGATCCCACCTCATTCCCTGGCCTGGTTTTCGTGACGAGACCTGTGGGGAGAGGCAGTGAGGTCTGCAGAGGGGACACCGGCCAGGGGGTGGCCAGTGGAGCCAGGCCGTGACCCTGTGCGGATGGAGGGCCATGGCCCCTGCCCACCCCAGCCCCTGACCCAGAGGGGAGGGCCAGGCAGGTCCCAGCCGTGGAGCGCCACAGCCTAGTGTAGGCAGGTGGGGCTGCGGTGCCTCTGGGAGCCACGGGCAGCGCTGGGCGTCCACCTGGCCCTCTGCTGTCCTGGCAGGTAGGGTTTGTCCCTGGGGGCAGCTCTGTGGAGGACACGACCCTGCGCCATCGGTTGCTAGTGGTGCCATGAAGGCCCTCAGTCAGTGTCCACCCCCACACTCCTCCAGAGATCCCTCCAGAGTTAAAGACGGCCCCAGTGACCCAGAATCAGGACTTCCAGTTTATTGTGTCCACATCAGGATTGTGTTTGACCAGGAATTAGAAGAGTCTCCATCTTTGAGCCTTTTTTAGAAGTGAAACAGAGTTGTCAGTGCTGAGGGCCCTCCCTACCCCTTCAGCTCACAGGCCAGCGGGCCCCCGCCAGCCCAGGGCCAAGGAGACCCAGCCCCAAGGGGCACTGGGCAGCAGCAGGGGAGGCAGGGGGCCCGAGGGCACACGGGCTCCGGGCTGAGTGCTGTCCCTGCCCCTCCAGCTCCCTGGTCAGCACCAACGCGCGCCTGCTGCAGGAGCTGGACCAGGTGCGCGCCCAGCACCAGGCCGAGGTGGAGCAGCTGCACTGGAGCTACAAGGAGCTCAAGAAGACCCTCGCGCTGTTCCCCAGCAGCCCCCGAGACGAGAGGCCTGCCTCCCAGCCGCGCGCCCTATGAGCCCCTCTCTGCCGTGTTTTCAGGGCCTGAAGCGTCCTCAAGAGAGATTCATCCACGCCTTTCATGTGTCAGACAGTCAGATATTTACTTTTTCATCAACTATCTTGAGGTAAAGAAAATGTTGCATTTTTCTGCCTAATGTGTAAGAAAGTAGGTCTTTAGGATTAAAGAATATAATTTATTGTGTAACAGACAACCTTATTTAATAAACACGTTGTTCTAGAAAATGGCTCTAATTGTAACTGAGTTTCACAATGGATTCTGTTATGAAATAAGCTGTGCTCCACGGTTGATGAGCAGGAACTGTCAGAACCCAGACTGAATACAAGGCGCCCTTAGGGCTGTGGAGACTTGTCTGCAGAGCTGGCGTCCCATGGGGGGAATGCCTGCGTGAGCGCTGGCTCTTGCTTGCAGGGCATTTCTGAGAATTGCATCCTAACAGAGCACAGAGTTAGATTTTGAGTGTGGAAACGTATGTCATGGGATACTTGCTGTCTTTGGTGAAATGACGTGATCTGCTGAAATGGCACATTTTGGGGCAGAGCTCCAGGTGGAGATGCGGGGCTGTGTGGGTACCGGGCGGGGAGCATCACCCACCTGCAGGTCATGTTTTGTTTTTGTGACTTCGCAGGGAAGTTGGGGGAGGGGGTCATCATCAGATTTTTTTTTAATTTAAAGATTTTTGCATTAATCCATTTTCAGCCTGTAGGAAATTGTCACTGTGCCGTTAGTTTCCGGTTTGGACTGCGCCGAGCTTCTTGGAACCTGGGTTTGTATTTCTCATCAAACATGGGAGAGTTTTGGCCCCCATGTCCTGGTGTTTCTCCCCTGACCCAGCCTCCCGCCCTCCTTCCTGGGACTCCACAATGCCACATCAAGCACTGGGTCTGGCTCCCACTTCCTGCACTCACATCTCCTCCTCGCTTCTCAGCCTCTCCTGTCCTGTTGAAGCTCACTTCCCTTTCCTCCACCTGCCTGATGTGCTGTGGGCTTGTAGAAGGAGTTTTTAATTTCAGAGATTCTATATTTCTTAGTTCTAAAATTCCACTTGGTCCTCTTTTATAAAAAGGAAAGAAGCCTTTCTTGTAAAGGTTTTATTTCCCGTATGTTCACGTTTCATGTAACTGTTCAACCATATTTTGAACAACCTTACTGCAGGTCCTGGGAAACTGCAGTGCTGAGGCAGTTAACACGCCTGCCAGCAGGTCTGGGGGCCCTGCCGGCCCTGCCCCCACTCACAGCTTCCCGAGCCTGCCTCCCTCCCTGAGGCCTGCACCCCTGTGCCCCAGGTGAGCACCTGGGTCTCCAGAGGGCCTCTTCAAGCCTTCTGTTTTCCTACTGGACGATCTGTCTCTTACTTATTTGTAGGAGTTATTTATAATTCTGGATACTAGTACTTTGTGGAATGTTTGCAAATAGCTCTTTCTAGTCTTTCCACATTTTAATGGTGTCTTTTGAGGAAGAGAAAATTGAATAGGAGGCAATTAATCAGTCTTTTTCATGATGATTTTTCTTTGTGGTCATAACACATTGCGTGTATCTTTTAAAAGAGTGCACAGCTCTGTTTTGAGTTTTAGACATGTGCTCCCCCCGGAGATGACTGCACGCGGTGTGGGTTAGCAGCCCAGCTCCAGGGTCCCTCCACGTAGGTCCAGTTGTCCAGTGTCATCACTTGCACAACTCGCTCAGTCAGAGTGGTTTCTGTCTGCTCCCCACGCTATCCCATCCATCCCTGAACAGCACCATAGCCGCAGGTCAGGGCCTCCCATCCCCTCTCAGGACATTTGCGCTACTTGTGACCCTTAGAATTTCATGAACTTTACAATCAGCTGGTTCAGTTGGGGTTTTGTCTGAGACTGCGTTGGTCACTTGGAAAAGAGTGGACACAGGTAAGAGTGGGTCTTAGAGGCCGTGACTCTAGGGTCTGTGTCCACTGACAAGATCTCCTCTATTACATTTCTATACTTTTCTCCATGGGGGTCTTATCTACCTCTTGTTTATTCCTAGGTTTTTCTTATTTTGTGATGCCATATCTAAAAGATATATTTTTAGAATGTGTTTCATTACATGGAAATATAATTGATGTTTTGGTATATTAATTTTATACTCAGCAATCCTGTTAAACTCTTACCAGTTTTCCTGTAGGTGTCCTGACCTCCCTAGGACAGCTGTGGTTCCTGTGAGAAGTGGTTCTTCTCTCTGCTCCATGCCGTCACTCGGTTTTACTGTACGCGCTCGCTTTGGTTTTGCTCCGAGTTTGGCTTCTCGGTGCTGGCGAGCTCATCTAGTGCAGTGTGGATTTTACGGGGCCGTAGAGGGCACCTGTCTTGATACAGAACCAAGGAGGCCTTTCACCATTTCTCTGATAAATTTGAAATAGGTTTTTTGACCTTGCTCCTTCTGTTATTGGTTTGCTAAGAATCTGTCATCATGAATGGTGAGCTTTATTAATAAGACACTCTTCTGCCACTTTGGGATGACCATATGATTTTTCTCCCTTGTCCTATAAACCTTTCCTTACACACGTGCTGTTGCCTGTGCCCCAGCCAGTGACCAGGTGACCCCAGCAGGGCCAGGGGCTCCTCCGGTCACTGCCCAGGACCCTGGCGAGCCTGGCCGTGGGCAGGGCCCTGCTCCCTCCTGTGTCCCCCGAAGCTGGGCCGTGCCGCGGCCCACTCCGGTGTCTTGTTGCTTTGTCAGCTAACGTAAGCTACAGGTTTGAGTTTGAATCGGCCATCTCATTTCGTGCTGCTTGTTCTACTTGTGTGATTTTTTTTCTTTTCTCATTTTGCTGTTTTTGGATAGTTTTCTATCGTTCACAGGGTCACCTTTTCAAGTGTGAACACTGTGTGCCCTGTTCCCGGTGAGGGTGGCATCACAGCACGCTTGTGTGTGTCTGATCGGCATGGCAGACACCGCACACGAGCTCTGAGCACGTGACTCCCCGAGCCCCGTCCGGCTTACACAGCGCTCAGCCTCAGGGAAGTATTCTGTGTAACCGGACACAGTCACTGTTTGTGGTTATTTACCGTTCACTCTTTGTCCCACTTTCCCCTTTAGGGCTCAGACTTGCCTTTTGTCCTGACCTTCTGCATTTGGAATCTCCTTTCTCACCTACTGACTGGCGTGCCCCCCATTATGGTCCAAAAACACCCTTACTTTTTGTCATTCCTGAGGGCACTGTCAGCCCGCATCCGGGGCTGCTGCAAGCGTTCGTGACGTGGTTTGTGTCCAGACCCCGCTCCCCACCTCACACCTGGTCCGCAGCAGGCGCTGCTGCAACCCGCGGGCCCTATTGGGCATGTCCGTGCCCCTGTGGCATGACGTGATGCCCGCACACCCGGTGCAGCTGGAGGACCACAGGCCACGATTCAACACTTTTATTTGTCACCAACCGGACACAATGTTCACAACAGGGGGCACACGAGGAGGTATGCAGACAGACACGAGCTGTTTCACCACAGGTTTGTGAGCAGGCCTCGGACAGCGGCTTGGGTGGAGCACCGTGCCTGCCCCCGGAGCTCCCAGAGAGTGGCTCCGAGTCCCCCCGATGCCCCTGGAACTCCGGGAGAGCGGCTCTGAGTTCCCCCGACGCCCCCGGAACTTTGGGAGAGTGGCTCTGAGTCCCCCCCCCCGCCGACGCCCCCGGAGCTCCTGGAGAGTGGCACCGAGTCCTAGCACACTGACCAGGCGACGCTCTCCTCACTCCCTCACAGTGACAAAACAGTGCAAAAATAGACCGCATCTCTATGTACATTTATTTCCCTTTCCTGAAAAGACTTAATACAAACTAGTAGCCTATGATACCTTTCAAGTCTGAGTTATGTGCGTTTCCTTGTTGTTTGGCTTGGTCTGGGGAAGAGCGTTAGCCGAACCACCCCCGAGTGCAGGGCAGCCGCCTCCCTCCCTGGGCAAGGCCACACCGCTGAGCTGCGGAGCCCCAGAGCGTTCAGTAGTCGGTCTGTGGAGGGAGGCCGCTCGGGGTCAGAGCTCTGAGGACGGTCTCGCCACTTCACAGTACGGCTGAGTCATCAGCCTGTGCCGTGGGAACAGGTGACAGCGCATCCCCACCCGTGTGTGCCACAGGATGGGGTGTGCCCGCCCGTGTAGGGACACTGCTCGCGGGGGGCACCCGCTGGGTCCTGGGGGGTCGGCACCGGCGGCCTTCCCGGTGACCGCGGGCCTCACGGGCCTGCGCCTCACTGCCACCCTCCACCCACACAGCCGCAGAAGCCTCCTGACCGCAGGCTGTCGGCTTTCCGTGGATCCTCCGCCCCTGGGCCTCGAGGGGCCTCCTCGGCCTGCCCTGAGCTGGCGGCCCCTGGGGTATGGACGGGCCCGAGCCCCCACCTGCCTCTTCCTGACTGGTTTCCACCTGCTCGAACCTTAAGACTGAGGACACTCAGGTGTAAAAATACTCCAGTACAAATATAGACCTCTTCCTGTAATATTTTAAACATACATTGTTTCAGTTTTGGCGACCTGACTGCTGCCCGCTTGCTTCTCCTACAGCGTTAAATAGAAATAAATACGGGGGTGGCAGTGCTTGCGTGCACGCTGCGGTCCTGGCTGGGCGCCATCCACAAGGAGTGCCCCGACCACGTTCCCGCGTCCTGGCGGGCTTGTGCAGTTTCCTTGGCTCATAGACAGACACGTGATTTCTAGTTGACCGCGGTTAGTGGAAGCGAGCGGGTGATGCAGAGAACATGCAGCGAGATGCACACCTGCCTCTGTCCGTAGCATCCGTGCTGAGCGTGGGATCCACATCCGTGCTGAGTTAGGGGGCAGCAGGCCCGGGACCTCCGCTCGCCCTGCCCTGAGCTGGAGGTGCGTTTCCAGAGCTGCACTTTGGGAAGGGAACCTCAGCTGGGCCAGGGACACACAAGACCCGCCCGGATGCCTCTGGACGCCTCAGGAGCCCAAGAGCACAGGGCTGGGCCAGGGTGGCCACCGTGCATCAACCTTCCCTGGCCCGGGGGCGGGGCCACGGTGGCTGTGGGGAGCCGGTCTCCCGCAGCGGGCGGTGCTGCCCTGCAGTCCAGCGCGGGGTGGGGGTGTGGGACACGGGACTCTGGTGTTCTTGTCTGCACACGTGTCTCCCCACCTGAAGCTCCTAGAGGAGAAGAGCCCAGGGCGGGGGCTGGTGTCCTGCCCACCTGCCACCCCAGCCTTTGGCTTCCCAGCAGTAGAGCGAAGGCCTGGCCAGGCAGCCTCGTTTCCCCAAGTTGCAGACTTCCCAGATAGAAGTGACTGTGTCCTCCAAGTGCTTCCGGACACCTGTGTTCCATCCCTCACTTCCCAGGTGTTTCTGCAGTGAGGTCCCAGGGCCTTAGGATGAAGCTGCCCGCAGAAGCCACTGCCATTCCGTGCGGGGGCCATGTCCAGTGCTGGCCTGAGCCCCTCTGCGGGGGGCAGGCCTCCAGGCCCAGCAGGGACTGGCGTGCGTGGCAGTGCTGGCCTTCCCACGGCCACCAGTGCTGTGGGCCGGCCGTGTATCCGGGGAGTGGTGCCCCAGGTGGCCCACTGCCCTGGACATGGGACAGACAGAGGCGGGGACGTGGGCTCCAGGAGGCACTCCCCAGGGGCTGCCGTGGGCTTTCCCAAGACTGACACCCAGGGCCTTGGGGCCCAGCAGGTCACGTGCCAGGCTGCAGCCGTCTTCACGCACAAGGGACACGTGGCCAAGGAGCCAGTGCGACAGCAGGAGGCCCCGCCTCTGGCCTCTCGGAGACCCCGAATGCAGACGCTGCTGGCTCGGCCCTCCTTGGGCCAGTCTTGCCCTGCGGTTTCTGCTCTCCTGGGCAGGGGGGGACAAGGGGGCCACTCACAGACGCCACAGTGGCCAGCTGGAGGGGGAGGGAGGGGGCAGCCAGGCCACCTACAGCCTTGAGCCCAGGAGTCTCCTTGGCCCAGGACTCAGGGCACAGGGGTTGCAGGAGAGAGGCCCAGAGATGGGCTAGTCTGAGTCTTCCCTGAGCCATTCTGAGAGCAAACTCTAATCGCCATTTCTTATTTCTTCTCAGAAAAGTGAAATGAAATGAATTGCCCTTAGTTTTAGAATCCTGTAACTTCACGGTTCAAGTCACTTTGGTCGACGGATGAGGCTCCTTCCTTTGCACAGCAGCCCTCAGCTCAGCGCCCACCCTTAGCACAGCCCTGGTCCACGGGCGTATGTGCGTGTGTGCGTGTGTGTGCATGTGCATATGTGCGTAGCGTGTGTGTGTGCAGCCTGTGTGCATGTGTGCGTGTGCGTGTGTGTATGTGTGCACGTGTGTGCCCACCTCCCCTGTCTGCACGCTGCTCTCCGGGCTCTGCGGGGCCCTGGCTGGGCTCTTCCATGTCATCGGGGCTGCAGGTCAGAGCCCTGGTGCCCTCGTCAGCACAAACCCGACAGGGCCTGTCCTGCCAACTCCTTTGGACACCCACTTTGCTGCGAGCCAGTGGCCAGTGTGGTCTGGTTCTGGGAGACACTTTGGAAAGGACCATCTGTCTACTTCCTGGCAGGGATGAGGCAGGTGTGTTAGGAAAGGTGAGTTCAGGGGCCAAAGCTGGGGTCCAGGGGGCGCGAGGGCTGGGTGGGAGGGAGGCCGGCGGCCCTGCAGCCACCCAGCCCCAGGTCCGAGTTCTGCCGGTGAGCACAGGAATGTAACGAAGTGGAGGTGGTGAGGGGGCCTGGCGAGGGGAGGCCCCGCCGGCTACTTGCCCCCCTGCACCTTCTGGTCGTAGGTGCCCGCGTGCTTGTAGCCCGGCACGTAGCCCGACTCATCCACCAGGTCCACGCGGCCTGCCCGGCCCTTGCCCCTGCCTGATGGGTCGAAGCGCTCCTTGTGGGAGCCCGTGAACTTGGTGGTGTCCGTGAGCCGTGACACGGTGGGTGAGGAGATGGCTTTCTGCAAGACAGCGGGGGCATGGGGGAGGTCAGCCCGGGGCCCAGACCACACACAGGGGCCGCCCGTGTGGGGAGCCCCCGTCCTGCCCGCCCCCGGTGCTCACCGTCACCCCCGCGATGATGGGGGCCTTGCCCTCGATGAGTTTGTGCACCTCCCTGACAGCCTCCTCTGCGCTCTTGTCTTTGAATCTCTTCTTAGCGAGCTCCTCCAGCGCCTCCTTGAACTGCTCGAATGTGATGGTCCTGCAGGACTTGCCCCTGCAGGGAGCAGAGTCTCATGGGGCACCCAGGGACCCCCCCCCCCACCCTGCCCAGGGCCCTGTGACATCGGGGACCCTCACCTCCCCCACAGAGACCAGAGCGAGACTGCCTCTCCCCCACCTCAGTCTGCAGCGTTTGCACCCAGTGGTTGGTTGCCATTGGCAACGGCAGCAAATATAAATTGCCTTGGAGAGAAGCTTAAAGGAAGCACATCGTTTATGAAAGACTGGACATCAAAACACGGCGTCGTCTGGTTCTAAAGCAGGCAAGCGTGCAGCCTCCATGGGAGACGGACCCTCAGAGAGAGAGGGTGGGAAGCATGTTGCCCCCCTGCAGTGTGGAGGGTGTCTCAGTCCCACCAGGGGCACCCCCAGCCTGCACAGAGGCACCATCCCCTGGGGACAGGATAGGGGGCCGCCTCCCCATGTCCCGGCCTGACCAGGGGCCTGGGAGCAGCTCTCCGCGAAGACGCAGACCCGGCTGCCCGGACCTGGTAGGTCATTCTGCCAACTTCAAGATGGCTCTGAACTGGCTCTCCATCTCTGAGAATCTTAACTGCCCCCTGGAGCGGATCCACCCCGGCTAATCTGTTCAGTGAGGGCCTCAGTGTTTCACAGCAAGAGAAGGTGGGGGACGTGCCTGGGAGGAGGAGGGAGGGCGCCTGCAGGGGCCCAGAGCTCCAGGGGCAATATGGCTGCAGTGCCCAGGGTCCTGGCTGGAGGGCACCCTGGGTGGAAGGTGGCACGCCCGTGTCAGCACTGGCCACAGCGGCCACGGGACGGTGTCAGAGATGGGGCACAAGGAGGATTTCGACAAGGTCACAAAGGCAGTGAGTGGTCGCATGTCATCTTTTCAGCAAACAGAGCCACAGCGGCCGGGAGCGGTATGCAGAGAGCAGGCCTGGGCCCCCCACAGTAGTAAGCAGACCACAGCCCTGCGCTTGCCATGGAGCCCGTACTGTCCAGCTGCTGAGAGAGCAGCCAGGTGGAAATCTCTGTGACCCTGGCTTAGGCAGAGATCTTCTTAGAAACAATCCCCGAAAAACAGTCCAGAAAAAAAAATAAAATGAACTGTACTTGACCAAAACTTTTAAAACCATGTTCTTCAAAAAGATACTGTTAAGAGAAGCAAAAGACAAGCCACAGACTAGAAAAAGTTTGATAAAGTATTTGTATCTGAGTATGCAAATTACTCTTACACCTCAACAACAAGAAAACCCCAGGTAAAAAGTTGGGCAAAATATTTGAACCGGACGCTTTGTCCAAGATCTACCAGATGTGAACCAGCCCAAGAAGGACATTCCACGCTGCCAGGCATGAGGGAAATGGGAGGGAATCCCAGTGTGGCCAGACGTGGCACCCCTGCCGGCACACACCCGCCACCACAGCTGCCGTGAAGGCCAGATGAGTGCACGGCAGGGTGTGGCGGGGCCCCTGGGGAGGCCGGTGGCCCACATAGCCCCGTGACCCCTCCTGGCCCACTCGCTCACTCTCCTGTTCACCGACCTGTTCAGTCACCAGAACTCAAAACAGCTTGGCGACCACAGACAAACCCCGGGGCAGCCCCGGCCCCACATGGGGACTCACACTTGACACATGAGCCTGAGGACACGCCGGCCGACTACGCCGAGGTCAGGGCGACGGCAGAACGAGGCCTCATGAGACTGGACGTCCGGGCGTGGGTTCCGCCTGCCCCTGGAAGCCTGCTGCCCTGCACGGCCACTGAGGCCGCGGGCCCAGCCCTGCCGTCCCAGCTTGGGGGTGACCCTCCGCGGCCATGGAGTCCCGCTTGTTTGTACCGAGTCATCAAAGGCGCGCCTGTCTCTATTCACGGGCTCCAGGCCCAACCGGCAGCCCGGTGTCCAGCGGGGGGCACATAGCCCTCCCTGCACCAGGCGCCACCAGCGTGAGTCACTCGGCTGGGGCGGGGGGGACAGCAGCCCGGGTCTCCATCAGAGGCCGTATTCAGATCGCATGGACGCGGGGCCCAGGGCTGACCTGCCTGCCCCACTAGGCGGGGGTGGGCATCCCCACCGTGACTGCCCCGCAGGGTTCGGGGCCTGGTTGGGACCAGCAGGGAGCTTTCCCGCCGCTGAAAGCAGTCCCCAAGGAGATCTCCAGTGACAATGCCAGCTCTTCCCCAGAGACGCCTGGTTACTTGACACAGCTGCGCAGACACAGGGAGCCTGTTCTGCAGGGCACAGAGATGAGGGCCCCCACAGCAGACCCCCTGCTCCCACTTGGCGCCCGGGCCAGGGGCTATTGTCCTGTGGGGACGCTGGCCTGGCGGTGACGGGGTCACCGGGTACACATGTGGCCCCCGAGCTGAGCTCCTCGGGCGCTGCACTCCTGGTTCTGCAGGCCCAGGGCAGGTCACCCGGGGACGCCGGCTGACCAGGGATCCTGGTGGGGGCCAGCCAGCCCTCCCAGGACAGAGGTCGGTGCCTCCAGGGTCAGCATCACGAAGGGCCCTGGACTTTGGCCAACACGTCCCAGGACGGGGCAAGGGCCCCCCGGACCACAGATATACAGCCACCTGCGGGGCTGGAGGAAGCCGACTCCAGGTGCCCCTGACCTGCAGGAGCCAGACCCTGGCGACACGTCCAGGAAGCAGGAAGTGGGGCCTGACCCCTAGCAGCCCCGGGCCATGGGGGGCCCTGGGGGTACTGGACCACAGGGGAAACGCGGGCTGCCACACGAGTGGCACCAGGCATGGGCGCGGGCAGACGCTGGTCCCTGCTCCTTCCCAGGTCCACGGGCCGCATCCTGGCCTCACCCTCACCTGGGCCTGGGGCCCGAGGGCGACTCTGCCCACACACAGCTCTGGGGTGCCGGGCCCCCGCCCCAGGTCCTGGTTCTCTGCAGACGCGCCGGGCAGGCAGCAGCAGGCCAGGACAGGCACTGCTGGAGGCCTGCATGGCCTTGGGGGGCCAGGAGAAGGACCCCCGGACCCTGTGAGACCTCAACGGCACAGCTGGAAGCAGGACCTAGGGGCAGCACCCCTACCAGCCTGGACGCAGGGCCCGGGACGCCCCGTCCCAGGAGCTCAGCCCACTCCACCTGCTCCCTCAGGCCCCGTGGACGCACCGCGCTCCCAGCAGTCCCTGTCCCGCCCCAGCCCGCGTTGTCCTAACCAACCCAGACAAGGCTTCGGAATCACGGGGAAGGTGACCATCAGCCAGAAAGCTGTGAGTCAGAGCCAGGAGGGGAAGCCTCCCCTACCCCTGCCTCCCAGCCACCCCACCGAGGCGCACATGCAGGGACTCCGCCACCCACGGACCCCCCTGACAGCGCTGTCGGACCCCCGACGTGCTCGTGGGAAGGCGTCCTGAGTTCACTCCTTCTGCCCTGGGGTGGCGGAGCAGGGGTGGGGGTGGGGAGCCCCGGTCTCGGAAACAATAGTTTTCAATCAAGGCCTGGGGAAGAGCGGCAAGAAGTTTGTTTAAAACTTAACACATAGTAACATCGAAACAAACAAGCGCTGCCATGGCGACAGGCCCAAACAGAGGCTACAGATACTGGCCGGCGCAGAGCCACTGAGCCATGGCAACCGCCCCAAACAGAAACAGCCGTCGCTGTCAGCGCCCACGGCTCCGCGTCCACGGCCACAGCTCCCACGAGCCGGCGCGCCTCTGCCGGGGCCGCCACCTGGGGACCCTCCACCCAGGACGCTCATGTCCACGCTGCGCTGCGCTCTGCAGACCTGGGGGCCTGGGGGCCCTGGCCTGGCCTGCAGGACCCTTCCCGGAGCACCGCCCACCTCTCCCCAAGGACAAGAGCGTGAGGGTGGGCCCCTCACTCCACACACGGGAGGTCTGGGGGGCCCGCCCCCGGGACAGGTCACAGGGATCCCATGGGGAGCCTGGGTTTAGGAGGGCAGCGGGAAGGAGCCACAGGCTGCTCTTAACTATGTCTTGATCACGACCCTCGCCGGGGCCGTGCCCCCAGACAGCCGGCACCCTGCGAGCTGAGGCAGCGAGGCTGGGGTCCGGGCAGCCGGGGGGACGGGGACGGCCCACGTGTCCGAGCAGCCTGTGTCCTGCCCTCTGGAGTGGGGCTGTGGCCAGAAGGGGTCACCATTCCTGGGGCAGGAGGGCCTGTGTCCCCCACCGCCCAGGCATCCTGCACACGGAGTCCCGGGGCCTGTCCAAGGCGCTCGTCCTCCGGGTGAGCCCTGAGCTCTACATGTGGGCACACGTGTGTGATGTGGCGGGTGCTCTTCTCGGGTGTGGTCCTGGGTGTGGCAGGCAGGAGAGGGGGAGGGGCGTGCTGAGGCCTGGATGTGCTCATGCGTGTGGACACACACGTGGACATGCATGCGGCGGCCACTGTTGGTTACCCGTGCCCTTCCTCACACGTGAACGCCCCCCAAAGCTGAGGAGCTGCACCACGGACCTCCGGCTCCCACGCCCCCCGCACCCCGCGGGCAGGACTCGGCCGCACAAGACCCTCGGGCCCCCATGGCGGCTGTGACGGCCCCTGCCGCGAGGCCCTGGCCCCACCCGGCTGCCCCCACGGGCCCGCCCCGCCCGCCGGGACCCAGAGCCGCCCCCATGGCCCTGGGCGGGGCCGGCACGCACTTGATCTTGCTGAAGACGATGTCCACGTCGGTGACGGTCACGCTCCGGCCGTCGATCACCTGGCAGTCCCGGCACAGTTTGGACCAGTTCTTGCCGTGCATCTCCCTGCCCGAGGCCCGGGTGTCCCCGTGCACCGCGAACCTCCGGAAGGCCTCCTCCAGGGCGCTGAGCTCCGCGCCCGCGGCGGCCGCCACCTCGCCGGCCCCCTCCGACTCAAGCGACAGCCTCTTGGCAGCCTTGTCCTTGGTGGGGTCCCCCGGGGACTTGGGGGGTGTCTTGTTGGCGGACTTGGCGGGCTTGGGCCTGCTGTCAGCCATGCTGCTGGGAGGAAGAGACGAGAGGTCACCTGCTTTGTGGGCGGCTGTGTGAGACCCCCTGCCACCCACGGACAGCAGCCCTGCCCGGAAGTGACTTTGCGACTGTGGGGTACACCAAGGGTCCCGCGTCTGCTGCAGACACAGCCCGGCCCCTCTGGCCCTGGCACCCTGTCCCCCTGTCCCCCAAGCTCACAGCCCAGCCACAGGGGCAGCACACGGCTGGCAGCCCAGGGGGTGCAGGGCCCCTCCAGTGAACCCCTCACCTCCCCCCCGGCTGCTCCTGCTCTGGGGGCTCCCCGAGCGACACCCCTCTGGGCATCGGTGGGGTGACACCGTCCCTGAGCTGGGGGCAATCCCCCGGCTGCTCCTGCTCTGGGGGTTCCCTGAGTGACACCCCTCTGGGCACCAGTGGGGAGACATCGTCCTTGTGGCGAGGATCCAGAGCAGTCACCCCACTGCCCCCACCTCAGGGCCCAGCCTGCTGACCAGGGTGCTCCTCACCCGGGTGGCCAAGCAGAGTGCCGGGGGGAGAGGGGGCCCCAGGTGAGGGCAGGTGTCTGGGGTCCCCAAGGGCTGAGCACAGCTGCACCCAGGCCCAGGGTGGAGGCCCCGTGCTGGGGGGTGGCTGACAGTGTCCGGAGCCCAGTGAATCCCCGAGGCTGGGCCCGGGTCCCAATGGGGCTGAGGCATCTCCACCTCCAGCAGCTTTGTGGAGCCCGGAGCTGAGCATCGACACCCCAGAGTCATGGCCAGTGGATGGGGCAGGACCCGAGAGCCCAGTCCCCAGAGGAGCAGCAGCCTCAGGAGAACCACCAGGTCAGCGAGCAGAGAGACAGGCAGGACGTGGCCCGAGCACAGGGTCCGGCTGGGTGGTCAGAGCCGTAGACAGCGAGCTCATTCACGGCTGAACCCACAGAAAACCCTCAAGTCTGAGTCAGAGCGCAAGAAGCAGCACCTGGCATGGCGGGAGTCCCCACCACACCCGGCTGAACTCAGGACCCAGGAGCTCCCCAAAGAGAAAGGTCAGCACAGCTTGAGACGTGCCGGAGGCCCCATCACTGCTGCGGGAGGCCCGGGGCCCGTGGCTCAGGGCCGGGTGGACATGGCTGTGGACGCGGCCGTGAGCCCCAGAGCCAAGCTCTCCACTCGGGGCTCCACGTTCACCATGAACACATGGTATCTTAATAATCAAAAGTTACTTTAACAAAAAGAACAGGAGTCAGGACTTCCCGGAGGTCCAGTGGTCCAGGATCCACCTGCCAGTGCAGGGGACCCAGGTTCGGCCCCTGATCCGGGAAGGTCCCGCCCACCGCAGAGCAGGTAAGCCTGAGAATCACAGCTTCTGAGCCAGGGTGCCTGGGGCCTGGGAGCCGCAATAAGAGAAGATGAGATACCGCAATGAGAAGCTCGCGCATGGCCATAAAGACCCAGTGCAGCCAAAAATAAATGAAAACAATAGCAGTCAGACCCAGTGCGCAGGTGGGAAGCTCTCCAAGGTGACTCCTTGGTGACCCCTAGGTGTTCTGGGGAGAAGCCGGTCTGGATGGGAGAGCAGAAATCACAGCCCATGTCGGAGCCGACAGGGACGTACAGCAGGTCAGAGCCTGCAGACAGCATGCCCAGCAGGCTCTGTCCCTGTTTACAGGGGAGGCTTCTCAGCAGCTGATCCTGCTGTGGACCAGGGACAGGGGCTGGAGGACAGGTGGGCAGGCAGGTGACCTGGAGGGAGCCTTGTGAGCGTGGCCCAGCCGGCCCTGCTGCGGCCCGCAGACCCCCGAGGCCTTGGGGCAGGGAAATGATGAGGGGCGGTATATCCAGAACAACTCTCCCTGGCAATGCCCTTAGGACTGGTGTCCAAAGCAAAACCTATAGAAAAGGTCACACAGGACAGACCCTTACACACCATAGTCACCGCCTCTGCAGGACATCAGTACAGTGTCCCAGCCAGGAGGGCTGGGAATCCGTGCTAGTGATGTGCCTGCAACAGGGCCAGGTGTGACTGTGAGCTGGACCAGGTGTGACTGTGAGCTGGGAAGGTGTGACAGTGAGCTGGGCAGAGGTGTCTGTGACCTGGGCAGGTGTGACTGTGAGTTTGGCAGGTGTGACTGTGAGCTGGGCAGAGGTGTCTGTGAGCTGGACCAGGTGTGTCTGTGAGCTGGGCAGGTGTGTCTGTGAGCTGGGCAGGTGTGACTGTGAGCTGGGCAGAGGTGTCTGTGAGCTGGGCAGGTGTGACTGTGAGCTGGACCAGGTGTGACTGTGAGCTGGGAAGGTGTGACTGTGAGCTGGGCAGAGGTGTCTGTGAGCTGGGAAGGTGTGACTGTGAGCTGGGCAGAGGTGTCTGTGAGCTGGGCAGGTGTGACTGTGAGCTAGGCAGGTGTGATTGTAAGCTGGACCAGGTGTCACTGTGAGCTGGGCAGGTGTGACTGTGAGTTGGGCAGAGGTGTCTGTGAGCTGGACCAGGTGTGTCTGCGAGCTGGGCAGGTGTGACTGTGAGCTGGGCAGAGGTGTCTGTGAGCTGGGCAGGTGTGACTGTGAGCTGGACCAGGTGTGACTGTGAGCTGGGCAGGTGTGAGTGTGAGCTGGGCAGGTGTGACTGTGAGCTGGGCAGCTGTGACTGTGAGCTGGACCAGGTGTGACTGTGAGCTGGGCAGGTGTGACTGTGAGCTGGACCAGGTGTGACTGTGAGCTGGGCAGGTGTGACTCTGAGCTGGGCAGGTGTGACTGTGAGCTGGGCAGGTGTGACTGTGAGCTGGACCAGGTGTTTTGAAGGCAGCATCAATTCTGCCTCTCCTGGTTCTCCTTCCTGGAGCGGAAGACAGGTCTGCACTGTGAGCAAACATGGAGTGTGGATTCCTCCTGCAGGTGTGAACATGCCTCCATTCCCTGGCTCCCTCAGCTTTCAGCCCCTCGTTCTGCCCGTGTCCACACCCCAACCTGCAGGCACTTCCTGATCAGACAGAGTATCTGGCCCTGGTAATCCCACCCCTCTCACCCCTCGGCGTGCTCTGGGCTGAAGTCTCTGGGCGCAGACCAGATGCACTGCCTTCCTGCGTCCATCCTGTCTCCCGTGGGTGCCGGGTATGCCCGGATGGCCCAGCCTCCCTGGGGGGAGGACAAGCGTCGCTGGGGATGGGTCTAGGCTGGTGTGCATATGGGCAGGATGTGCACCTCTGGAGCTCAGACCTGCACAGGGGAACCTCCATCCCCCAAACCCCAGGCTCCCAGCACCTCCCCAGGAGCTGTGTGAGGTCCTGCTCTGCAAAACCCGGGACCAACCAGCCCCAAGCAGGCGAGGGGTCCCCAGGCCTAAGGATGCCCCAACTCCAAGCTTTGTGATTCTCCCACCTCACACCCAGAGAGCAGGGCTGGCAACATGGGGAGCTGGGGTCACAGCCCAGGAACCATGGTGGCTGGACCCCCACCTCAGGCTCGGCCCGGTCCCCAGACTGGGCTGTCGGGCTGGCATCCCAACCCCTACTTGAAGAGCTGGGGGGCACCCACCCACTGAGTAACCACACGCCGGCGCTCGGCTAGGCTTCTCGTGGCCAAGCCCACCCCCCCGGGGGCCATGTCCCCAGGAAGACACTTGGGAGTGGGAGCTCGGCGGGTGGGGGGCCTGGGCCCTGGAGCTGCTGTGGGCTCCTCAGGGTGGCTGGCAGCTGGCCGCCCCCAAGAGCTCAGTCACGGGCAGCACCCACGCCTGGGCCGGGAGCCCGAGTCCCTGGGCCACGGCTGGGCCAGGCAGCATGACCCCGAGCCCAGGGCCCGGCTGACCAGCTTCTGTGCAAGAACCGCACGGGCCCTAGAAACAGCAGACCCCTGAGCCTCTGACAAGCGGGCCGCACTTGGACCTCAACAGAGCACTGGCCACTGGCCAGGTTGACCATCTGCTGAGGGCACCTGACCGCGGCCCCATGGAGGCCGAGCCACAGAAGGCCCCATGCCAGACACATCTGGACACACAGAGGGAACCCAGAGGCCCTGTGCAGCAGGCGGACGAAGTGGAGACAGTGCAGAGGGAGCGGCCACCTCCAGGGCACCTCAGTCCTCTGGCTGGCTCAGCCCCCAGGGCGGACGTGGCAGAGCGGGGAGGCTGGGGGCGTGACACCTGCTGCCCTCACGGGAGCCCCAAGCACACCTGCTCCACAGCCACGGAGGGGGCTGGGCGCCGGGTCATCTGGGCCGGGGAGGACCCCCACCCGCCCCCCAGACCCCGGCCAGGTGTGAGCACTAGACCCCTGCAGAAGAGCTTGCAAGTGGGGGGAGGAGGTGGACAGTAAATTCAAAAGACCAAGCTGAGTGGACGCCACCACTCTGCGGCCCCCCACCCACCAGAGCTCAGCTCCCATGGTCGGGTCCAGCTCCCGGCAAGGGCACAGTCCCTGAGCAAACAGTCCTGGGAGCGGTGGAGCCAAGCCTGCAGACCCTCTGGCTGCCTGCAACCTGAAGCTTTGGCTCTTTGTTCCAGAGTCCACTTGGGTACAACACAGCCTTTTGGCAGCTGTTTCACATTCGAATCTCGATACGGCCACCACTCACAGCTGCCCAGCTCTGAAGGGTGAATGACCACCCGTCCCAGTCTGCAGAGCCTCCCAGGCGGGCACCTGCCCCACGGAGCTGATGGTGCCTGGAGTCTTGGCGTGGACGCAGCCCCTTCCCCCACACTGCCAGTCACAGGCTCCGCGGAGGCCCCACAGGGGCCCCACCCACAGGGAGGGGCGGGTGACTGCACCTTCTGACGAGGAAGACACTCAGGGCCCCTGTCACACACTTCAAGCCAGGGGCCCGGAAAGGCCCACAGAGGTGGGGACCTCTCGCACGGGGCGAGGTGTCCCTTGGAGCAGCCTGGTCACAGCCACACTGGTCCAGGTCCCAGAGTCAGAGGTGACGTCTCCGGAACGAGAAGGAAGGGATGGGCAGGCATCCACCAAGGACCGGGGCCACTCTGCGTCCTGCAGCGAGACTGCTGTGGGGGCCACCCCCCCAAACCTGGGGGCTGCTGCCGCTGGGCTGGGGGAGGGGAGGAAGAGGCCAGGACAGTTACCAGCCCTGCCCTCAGCAGACCTCATGTGGACAGAGGAACTTCCCTGGGCCACTGCGAGGCTGGGGGTCTCCCTCCTGGTGACCCTGTGGCCTCCCAGGAGCCACACCCCGGGCCCCACTGTCTGGGCCCCAGAGCCGGCCTCTGCTGTCAGCTTGCTTCTTACAAAGCCCAAGAATACAGCACCTGTAGCCCACCTGCTGCCAGGGTGTCATGTGTGGCCACGTCCTCACAAGGTGGGTGAACCTTGTTTGGAAGAAGGGTCCCTGCAGACGTCATCAAGCTAAGGATCTCTAGATGGGCCCACTCTGGACCAGGGTGGCCCTAAGTCCAGCAACAGGCGTCCTTGCGAGGGACAGGGGGAAGTGACACAGACCGAGAGAAGAGGCCACGTGAAGACGGAGGCAGAGATGGGGGCGTCGCAGCCCCAAGTCCAGGGACCCCGGGTGCCCTGGGAGACGGAAGAAGCAGGAGGAACCCTCCTGGACCTCCCGACGGAGCCCAGTCCTGCACCAGTTTCACCTCAGACGGCGGTCTGGCCCAGAGCGGAAGGAGGACACATTTCTGCTGCTGCAGCTGAGCCTGCAGGCATTTGTTACAGCAGCCTCAGACCCTCACACAGCAGGGAGACCGGGGGGCTGGACAGGGGGTTCCTGCCCCAGAGAAAAGTGCTCGCGGAGGCCCAAGTGGGTGAAGCACCGGGTGGGCACACAGACCCGGCGGCCAGAGCCAGCAGAGGCCCGTCCCGGGCTCAGGCCCCCCGCTGCTGTGCGTGGTGGGCAAGGCAGGAACTCTGTCGTTCCAGAATCATGGCTGCGGTGGGCAGCCTGGCCTCTTCCCGATGGCAGCTCCCGGCAATCACCATGTGCCCGCACAGGTGGTCCCGGAGCCAGGCCTCTCCTGCCCGCGACCACCGAGACCCTCAGACACCGTGGTGTCAAGGGTGGGCCCGGTGGGGCCGCGGCAGCAGGAGGCCACACACGGGCCGGGGGAGGCCCGGGGCTGCGGGGTGGGCCGTTGCCCGGGCCTGACCAGCTGGCAGGTGGGGGACAGTGTGGCCCGCAGGCCTCAAAGCCCTGCAGAGGGGAGAGGCGGCCCCCAGCACTGGAATGCAGGCCGGGCGACCATGCCCGGGGAGCAGGAAGCCCCAGGCTCCCCCCGGGGGAGGGGGCCAGCAGCAGCCAGCCCTGCACTCAGGGCTGTGGGGCGAAGCAAGGCCTGCCAGGTGGAGGGGCACCCGGGAGCGGACCGCCAGGCAGGCTCCTCCCAACTCACAAACGTGGACTTGAGGGCCCTGGATCGCTGATGCCCCAGACACCGCTGGACACACACACTCCAGAGGAGGGGACTCCCACTGGAGACAGAGATGTCTCTGTGACACCTTTAGATCCCGTGTCCATACATGGCAAACAAATGGCCGGGCTTAACAGGGGAAGTGCCAGGAGCCTGCAGAGACAACAGGAGACAGAAGCCACAAGAGGCCGCACGTTCTGCACTGGCCTCGCCTGGACACTAATTTAAAGTAACGGCGTGCGCATATGCAAAAGAAATGGGTGGTGCATGCCATGTGCAAAGAGAAAGGACAAGGTGAGGAATTCCGGAAAAGAACAGCGGCTGTGAGAATGCAGGAAGCAGCTTTGAAAAGAGAACACCTTAGAGTTTGGACTTCCCTGGTGGCTCAGACAGTAAGGTGTCTGACTACAATGCAGGAGACTCGGGTTCAGTCCCTGGGTTGGGAAGATCTCCTGGAGAAGGAAATGGCAACCCACCCCAGTACTCTTGCCTGGAAAATCCCATGGACGGAAGAGCCTGGCAGACTACAGTTCATGGGGTCGCAAATAGTCGGACACGACTGAGCGAATTCACTTTCACTTTCACAAAGGTTAGTGACTAAAGTTCAGAACTCAGTGGATCAGTCTCACAGCAGGGCAGATTAAAGAACTCCTGGATCAGAAATCCCAGAAAGAAAACACCTAGATGTAGTGTACACATGTGTGTGTGCACACATGTACACAAAGACATGTGCATATGTATGGTGTGCACAGGCTGTCCAGGTGGCTCAGATGATAAACAATCTGCCTGCACTGTGGGAGACCCAGGTTTGATCTCTGAGTTGAGAAGATCCCCAGAGAAGGGCATGGCAGCCCACTCCAGTATTCTTGCCTGCAGCATCACATGGACAGAGGAGCCTGGCGGGCTGCAGTCCACGGGATCGCAAGGAGTGGGACAGGACTGAGTGACTAACACATGATGTACACACAAATGAAAATCATTTGATGGAATTTAGCATTTATTCACCATAAAAATTCTTAGCAAATTAGAAAAGGAAACACATTTCTCAACTTCATAACGGGTTGGTGGTGGTGTGTTACTTGCTCAATCATGTGCTACTCCTTACAGTCCCACGGACTGCAGACCACCAGGCTCCTCTGTCCACGGGATTCTCCAGGCAAGAAGACTGGAGTGGGCTGCCATGCCCTTCTCCAGGGGATCTTCCCCACCCAGGGATCAAACCAGGGTCTCCCGCATTGCAGGAGGATTCTTCATCATCTGAGCCACCAGGGAAGCCCTTGATAATGAGTACCTACAAAAAATTACAAAAACATGTGAACACTGAAAATTTTTTCTTTTCAAGCTGGAGTAAGGGGAGGATGCCTGCTAGCACCACTTCTGTTCACCTCTGTTCAGTGTAGTGAGACAAGGAGAGAAGCGGCATGAACACAGAGAGGAAGAAATAAAACGTCACTGTTTGCAGTTTCTATGATTGTGTACACACAATGTCCAAAGGGATCCTGGGAAAACTTTTAGAATCAATGTGAGTTTATCAAGATTCTGCCTATATGGTCAACATACAAAAACTTATTTTATTTCCATGAAGCAGCAAAACCACACAATGACAGTGTTTAGAAATACATCATTTAAAATAATGTGAGGAAATACCGATTGCCTAAGGATCAATGTAACAGGAGTTGTGCAAGGGCCATCGACACAGAAACTATGAAGTGTCATTGAAAGAACAGTGATGTCATGAACATGGATTAGGTCTAAATGCACAAAGATGCCCATTATCCCCGAATTCACCCACAGTTTTAATTTAATCCAATCAAAAATTCCAACACTTTTTTTTTTTGGTCTGGGTTGTGAGACAAGCTGAATGCAAAGCAAACGAAACAACAAAGGATCATGAATTAACTAGCCATCTTGGAGGAAGAACAGGTGGAGGATCTGCCCAGAAGTTTTGAGACTTGATGGGAAGGTCTGGAATTGGTGTGAAGTGGTGTGTGGTCCTGGTCTAGGACAGAGAGTAAACTACGGGGCAGAAGAAAGCTCCCCACCAACCCGCAAGGCGGAGACAGTGTGGACGGCAAGGTGGTCCTGCAGGGAAAGAGGGGAGAAAGTATTTTCTGAGAAAGGAGACAGGCTTACTGACTGGACACATGGAGAGAAATGAGAATTAATTCAGATGCCGACTGCAGCAGGAGGCAAGGGCATTAAGCCCCAGGTGGGTGATGCTCAAGAGCATCTGATGTCCTTGTGTGGGAAAGACTGTACACAGTACACAAAACCACTGTCCCCAAAGCAGAAGATTCTGAAATGGCCCCAGATTAAAATGTGGAACTTCTGCTCCTCCAAAAGTATCACTTAAGCAGTGAAAAGGGGGCTGTGGGGTAGACAAGGTCTCTCCTATGTGCAACCTACGCTGCTGGTCTCCAGAATCTAGGAAGAGCCCTGTGGATCAATCCAAAACAGACAACTCCGGAGGAATGCGCAAGACACAGGAGTGGCTCGGGCACCAGGCCCCGGCGGGGACGCCGGGCCCATCACCGTGGCCTGAAGCGCAGGCTCTGACGCATGCCCTGCAGGTGGCCATGGCCTCCCGGCGCTGGAGCTGCAACTGGGAGGCGGTGCCTGGGCCCTCCAGACGCTCACCTGTCCCCTGAGGAGCAGAGCAGGGAGGCTCCTGGTGGCCACGCTCATGGGAGCCAGAAATCAGAAGCAACCCAGGGCTCGTGGGGTGCAGCGGAGCAGCAGACAGCGGGGGCATGTTCATAGATCGGACACACGCTGACGGTGCAAGAGCACGTGCTCTGAGCCCAGAGGTTAGCCCAGCCAGCAGGGCCGGGGAGTGTGGGGGAGCAGGCTCAGGCAGGAAAGCCAGCAGGAGGCAGAGTCCCTCCCTGGGAACACGGTGGGGACGGCCACGGCCCCTGCAGGAGACGGGGGACCATGGGCCTGGGGCTGCAGAGTGAGTCCTAACCTGCTCCTGGGATGCTCGAGCTCAGATCTGTGACCACGGCGGCCAGAGGCAGAGTGCGTGTGAGGCATCCGGCTGCGTGACTTTCCCATGGCGGGGCCCTCCCAGGGCTCACCTGGGTCTGGGCACCTGGCTCCTAACACACGGGTGCAACAGGGTGAGAACCTGGGAAGTTCGGCCCAGAGCAGGGAGGCTGTGCTGGGCAGGTGGACAGGGGACTGGAGGGGGCACACTCAGGGATGCAGTGCAGAGGGGGGGGGGAGGGCCTGGGTGTTCTTAACCTCTAGGCTTGGAGAAGGACAGTCCTTCCTTTCCGCAAATCTAGCAAGAAAAGGGAAAGCGGTGTGAATGAGAGAATGAGTGCCCCCCATGTCACAGAAGATATGTGCGTTTGGTGCCAAAGTCAGAGCACCAGCATCCTCATGCCCTGTGGGAGTCAGTTTACGTGTTCTCAGTAAAGAAGGTCCTTCCTTTGGACACTTGCACATTACGTTGCGGTTGAGCTTCACTGCATGTCGCCGCACGTCCTGGTACAGTCAAAGGGCAACTCTGCAACCTGCAAGGAGTCTTGCTTCCCTGGCAGGGTGAGAGCACACCCTGACCCTGCTGTGGTCCTCACCCAGTCCCGCCCTTCCCCCACATGCCTCTCCTGGAGGCTGCAGATCACAGAACCAGAGGCTGCAGATCACAGAATCTTCACTCCCCTGGTGAACCACCCTCC
>CM035283.1:430205-455730 GCA_020226075.1 Hydropotes inermis
ATTGGGAAACGCGGCCCCAGCCCTCCCCGCGCGCTCCTGGCCGCCGCGCCCGGCCCTCCCCCTGGCCACCCGGCGCCCCGCGGCCGGCCTCGCTCGGCCTCTGCCTTACAAGGCGGGTCGGCACCGGCCCCGGGGCCACACGGCTCCCGGGGCGGGGGCGGCCCCTTCTGGCCTTCCCGGCCCCCGGGCGCTGGGAGACGGAGGGGCGCGCGGACAGGCCTCCCGGGTGGGCCGGTCGGGGGCGAGCCTCTCTGCGGAGACGCTGCGGGTCCGCGCTGGGGGCCCGGGTTGCGGGGTTGGGACCCCACGGAGCGGGTGCAGGGGGCGGGGAGGGGGAGCCCTGCGACAGCCGGGGGACGGCGGGAGCGTGCGATGAGCGCCTCGCTGGGGTCGGCGGGGAAGGGGTCTGGGCCGGGCACTGGGCGCCGTGAGCAGTTGGGCCGCTTTGAGGGGGGTGCAGGGGGCAACCCCATTCCAGCTGGAGGCGATCGGTGTTGCTGCGGACGGCCTGGGCCCGGGCTGCCCGTGTGAAAGCGCAGACCTCAGAGCCTCTTCCGCTGTCTCCCTCCTTCTCGGGCACCTGCTCCCCTCTCCCCTCCAGGCGGTGGGCTGGCGGGCACCCCCGCCGCCCTGGACAGCAACGCTCAGCAGAGGCTCTGGGGCTGAGGTGACGGAGGTGCTAGTGTTGAGTTCAACGACTTGGAGTGCAGAGGTCTTCCCGTGGATCCTCCAGGACCCCCTCCAGTGGAGGAAGCCACCCCAGGCTGCCGGGATGTCCAGCCTCCGGGGGAAGAGTGGCCTTCGGGTCATTTCCAGCTTCACCGCCTTGTGACCGGCCAAGGAGTCACCCCAGGCCCTTCCTCCCCTCCCGGCTGCAAAGCCACCCCCACCCCAGGCTTACACACACACTTCACACACACCTGCCACCCCCTACCCCGGCCCCCAGGAGCTGTCCTCCATCCTGGCTGCAAAGCCCCCGCATCCCAGCTTGACTTGAGTCTCACCTGAATCGGAATTGTGGCAGCAGCTTGACTTCACCTGGGATTCCAACCAGGCCAGGGGGCCACGGAGGCGGCAGAGGAAGCTAGGGTGCTGAGCTGGACGAGGGGTGGCTGATAGTCGGCCGCACAGGTGAGAGGACGCAGCTCCCCCAGGGAGCGCAGCAGGCAGGCGTGTCCTGCCCTCCCCACCTGGCCCTGGGCCCTGGGCCTTTCCCTCAAGCCCTATGGTTTCTGCTTCTGCTCAAAACCAGCCAAAGATAGGCTTCTAATTCTCATTCCTCTGCAAAGGTTCACGCTGCGGAGCCCAGGTGAGTCCAGAATCTTAGGCCTGAAAGAGCACAAAGAGCAGGGAGTCACCCAAGGCCCGCTCCTGGCGAATCTTGGTCCTGACTTTCCTTGGTCCTGACGCTGGGCTGCACCCCGCCGGTCCCCCACAGCCCTGAGTGCCGCCCACATTGTCATGAAGACCACTTCTCAGGATTATGTCCCCATTGTCGTATTAACCAAAAGACTAAGGTGTTCAATCTATTTTTCAAACCCTGTGCCAATGCCGTGATGTGACCCTGGTGATTTTGCCAAAGGTAGAACTGCTCTGGGAGGCGGGTGCCAGGCTTCGGGTAGAAACGTTTGAGGGACAGTGTCCTTGGGAAGCAGAGACAGGGCCTGGGGGTCAAGGTGGGCTCCTATAACACGTGCTCCCCCCCAACCACAGAATTGCCGGAGCCGCAGCCTTCAGCCCTGGTTTGGGATCAGGGGACCCTTCTTCCATCTATGGCTGCCGGATTGATCCTCTGTGGGGGATGATCGCCCCCTGGCCCCTTGGTCCTCTGCCAAAACCTGGATGATCCCCATCCACCCTGCAGTTATTACAGCCCAGCTCGAGTGGGCAGGAGCAGGTCTGCACCGCAGCCGTGTGGAGGCCCATGGATGGAACCATCTGCCCTTGCAGGACACTGTGCTGGTTTTTCAAGGCCGTGGGGCAGAGGACCACGGCTGGCGGCTTAAACATCAGAAGTCCTCACAGTCCAAAGTCAGGGTGTCAGTGGCCATGTTCCCTGCGATGGCTCTGGGGCCCTTCCTACCTCCTCTGGCTTCTGGGCCGCCAGGTGTCCCTGGCTCCAGGCTGCATCGCCCAACCTGAGCCTCCATCCTCACGTGGCCTCCTCCCCCGTGTCTGTTTCTGCCCTGCGTCCTGCCCCAGGACATGAGTGGATTTAGGACCCATGTGGGTTGTATGGGGTGCCCTCCTGTCGAGCCCCTAAGTATGACTGCAGAGACCACCATCTGTGCCGTCCCCCAGGGATGGGCGCTAAGCTCTGGGCACCATCTCCGCGTCCCAGTGCCCCCAGCCCGGTGTCCTGGGCAGGTGCCGTGTCCCGTGTCTTGACTGTGCCAACTCAGCTCAGGACCCTGGGCCCCCTCCCTGAGGACCACCTTGGTGGGATGCAGCTGTGGGCAGGAAGGGGTTGGGCTCTTGGACTGCATCGAACTCCATGTGCTGGGCGTGAACATGGTCCTTATTTTAAATCCCAAAGGACATCTTGGTTGAAATGCATCTTCGTTCACACACTTGGAGGCCTGGGTGGGTCCAAGATGGAGCCTTTCCCCAGGTGGAAAGCTGCTCGTGGGCCGCGGGCTGTGTCCAGGCCCCACTCAAGCAGCAGTGAGGGCCCGTCCATCTCACTGGAGGCGGGAGCAGAGCTTTGGGGTTCCTGGTGCTGCTCAGCTCAGGCAGAGGTGCCCTTCATCGCAGACGAGACCTGAGCAGCTCTGTGCAGCCCAGGGAGGGGGGTGCCCTCAGCGCGGAGCCCTGGACGGACTCTGCGGGCAGCCCCTCTGCGGGCAGAGCTGCTGTGAGCTCGCTGCAGGTCAGCGCCCGGCGGGGCCCCCTCCCCTGGCAGGTGTGTGGGGAGGGTGGACAGCCAGCTCCTTGCAGGAACCTCTTTAGGATGACCCAGTGTGGGGACGCCCAGCACCCGCTCTGTGCCCATGGGGGCCCTGTCCTCCTGCGCATAGAGGCCTCCTGGGGTGGACGTCCAGCCAGGGCCCGTCATGGGCCGGACACTCGCTGCAGATTGTGAAGAATCTCACGACAGTGGCAGCAGAGCACTGGGCCAGACCCAGGGGTCCTGGTGTGAACGGCCCTCATCACCACCCCGATTTTAAGGCAGCACCCCCAGGATTCAGAGAGGGTGAGTTGCTGACCCAGGACACACAGCGGATTTGGGGACAGGGCTGGCATCTACCACCAGCATGTGCTTGACGGTTACCTTGGAGACCTGTATTTTGACTTAGGTTTACCCTTGCAATCACAAACCTGGGCACAGAGTCTTATTAAGAAAGCCGTATAAATTTATCATGGTTTAAGATGATTCTGTAATTTTTATTCTAATAAGATTTTCAGGACCTGGGACCCATTATTTACTCTGCTTCTAAGAAAATCTAGCCTGGCTTCAGCTCAGCAAGGAGGCTGGGGGCTTCCCCTTGGGTCTGGGGACCCGCCGCCCACCCATGCCTCCTCACCTCTGCTTGTGCCAGACCTGCGGTGCTGACCCTCCGATGTCTTTGCCCCAGGTTGGCATTGTCGGGTCCATGCTTCCACACTGACTGCTACTTCTGTCACCCTCTGTGAGGCCACTCCTCCTGGTGTCACCTTTCTGCCCTTCTCCACAAGATCTCTAGGTGGGGGTGTCTGTTCACACGGCTTGGGATACGTGATGCCTCCTGTAACTGTACTTTCACGTCCTTCGTCAGTTCAGGGACCCATCAGCCCTTGTAATGCTTGCCTCCCTGCGTGCTTATCTTCCTGGCCTCCAGCTGGACACAGGAGACCCCCTTCTGCCCTCCCTCTCTGCTGACCTCTCCTCCTCTGTCCATCTCATCCTCTGCTGGGTAATTTCTTCAGATTATCTTCCAGTTTGATAAGTCTTTCTTCAACTGTGTTTATTGTTTCACTTACTTTAATAAGTGTATTTATTTCTGAAAATTCTACCTCTTTTACATGTCCTTCTGATCATGTAGAAAATCCACTTGTTGCTTAATTTTTGTGATTGTCGTATATTTACATATTTCATGCACCCTACTGAATACTCTGTGTTTCTGATCACGAATCTCAAGTTCCCGGGGCCTGAATCCACTTTCGTTGCTTGTTGACTTCCACTCACAGTGGTGTTTTCTTTGATCTTTGATTGTGAACTTGCTTTGATTGATCCTAAACTTTGAAATCGAGAGCTCTCAGAAATCTAGAACCTCAGCTTTGGCCACCTTATTTAAGTCTGTTTCTGCCGCAGTCCCTGACTTTGTCCTGGAATCTTACAACAGGCCTGCTTTTGACTCAAGGCCTTATTTCAAAGCAGCCCACCCTTCTCGTGCTCACCATGTATCTCCAAGCTCACTTTCTTCCTCTAGTTTCAGCCAGAGGGTTCTGGAGGGTCACACCTCAATTCAGGGGGCTCCCCCCAGAGACAGGCTGGGGAGCCTGTTCCAGAGGCCCAGACTGGGTCTGGTTCCCACCAGGCTGCAGAGCCCAGCGCCAGCATAGGGGAGGGCCGGGGTCGGTTGCCAGCCCTCAACGGAAGCCGCTGCCCAAAAGCCATCTACCAGGACTGATTTCAAGTTCATTGCCATTAGAATTAACTTTTATTATTTCCTATAAAACTTACTGAAGATTTCCAAAGAATTTTCTTAAAAAGCTACTTAAATTCATACAGTTCAAAACATTAATAATCAACGAAAGTAAAAACACGGCACCCAGCCCATCTTGAATCTGCCTTCTTCCTGGAATAACGTGTAGACATGTTTAGAAAACTAGGCGGGTCTTTAACATACGGCTTCTGGAGTGAGGGAGATGCGAGTTCATGAGACTCCTCCTGCGTGGCCAGAAGCAGCGGCCTTCAGCTCTGTTCCCTCTTGATGCCCGGAGGCGGGGCTCTGAAAATGGGCGGTGGGGCCCAGGTCTCCTCCTTGAGGTGGAAGCCAGGCTGGGCGGCATGGACAATGCCAGCCAGAGGGAGGGGCACCCTGGGGACCTGGGGGACGTGCCCTGGCTCTACACGAGCTGAGGAGCCCTGTCCCCAGGCTCCGGGTCCTCCGGGATCGTGGTCATGGCGACGGGGGTGGGGCTGCTGGGCACAGGATCCTTCACGGAGGTGCAGCCCCCCACCTCTCTGAAGACTGGGATGCCCTCCTCCCCACTCTCTCCCTTGATGGCAGGCAGGCTCTTGGGTGCCTGAGCGGACGGCATCACCACCAGCATGCGGGGCATGTGCTGGACATCCAGTTCGCCGTCCAGCCCTCCGGGGATGTTGATGACCGTGGACTCCACTGTCCAGGGCTCCTGGTGGCTGGGGATGGTGTCCTGGTGCTTCTGGGGCCACGCGTCCTGGTTGTGGCCCTGCAGCGGGGATGGGAGCTGGAGGGTTTCCGGGACAGACTCCGCGGCTGGGATCCTGGTGGGAAAGGACCCCTGGACGCGGGACTCAGCTGGTTCAGGCCCCTGGGCTCCTGCAGAGGAGAGAGATGTCCCCATGGGCATCTCGGGGCAGGGTGGGAGCGGAGCCTGGATGCAGCACAGGGCCCCGCACTGAGGCCCCGGACAGCAGGGACCGGCGTGGGCAGCAGAGCCCAGGCCCAGCCCGAGCGCCTCTCTCCTGCCCCTCTGCACCTCTGGAAGCTCTGGTTCATTCTCTCTCAGGTGTGTTTTGCTCATGCTCAGTTGTGTCCAACTCTTTGCGACCCCATGGACGGTAGCCCACCAGGCTTCTCTGTCCATGGGATTTTCCAGGCAAGGATACTGGAGTGGCTTGCCATTTCCTTCTCCAGAGCATCTTCCTGATCTAGGGATCGAACCCAGGTCTCCTGCATTAGCAGTTGGGTTCTTTACCAACTGAGTCACCAGGGAAGCCCCTCAAATGTGTTTGGTAATTAACAAGTTTTCTGTTCTCTTCAGATATTTTGAACTTTGTCTTTTATTTCTCTAAGCAAAATAAACCCTCGTGGTTACTCGGTGATTTCATCTGCTGAGTCCCGAGGCCCTTGGGGCTGTTTTTCCTGTGGTTTTGCTGACTCTCCACTCAGGTGCTTTGTCTCCACGGGGAGTCGGTCACTCGGACAGGGAGCGACTGGTTTTCTGTGTTCTGTGTCCTCAAGGCAGCAGCATTGCATGATGAAGGGCGAGTCTCAGAGGGCCCCTGCCTGGCACTCAGGACGACCCTCTGTCGGTTCTCAGCTGGGGGCTCAGGGTCACCCCCTTTCACAAAGGGTCGGCCAGGGGTCTGGCTGGGGTGGAGTGTTGGGGTCCTCTTGTTCACCCCTACACTTGGGGGGCCCGGTTTTATGGGACAACTTAACCCATAAAGTCAGATCAGCCCTGGACGCGGCCCTCTGTGTCTCCCGCCTGACTGTCTGTGAAGGTTAAACTCGCTGGGACTGCTGCCCCTGGTGTCTCTCTGGGTCTCTCTGCCTCAGTCCCCTCCCGAGTCCCTTCCCTCCCAGCTGGAGGTACCACCCACAGGAGGCCCACCCTGTGTGTGACGCACCCACACACACCACGCACCTTCGGTCCTCGGAGTCAGCCTGCTCAGGCTCACAGAGCAACCTCCCTTCTTCTCTACCAGTTTCAATGACATCACGTTTGTACTTTGTGATCCTCCAAAACCGCCTTTCGTGGAACCACGTAAACATCTAACTACCCTCCCGGCCGCCCGCTCCCTCCCAGGGGTTGGAGGCACCGAGCCCCAAGTCAGGCATTTTGAAGAGTTAACAGCTCAGGTGTCCTGTATACCTCAGGGATGCACGCCCGTGAGATGTTAGCATCATGAACGTTCATTATTGCAAAGCTGAGTGGTGGATGTTGTTCAGACTCTGAAAGGACAAAGACTTACGAATGATGAGGTCTGGAGCCCCCAGCGGGCGGGTCGCAGCGGGGCTGAGCCCGAGCGTCTGGGGGGCCCCACCCTATGGCTACATGGTCACTCTTGGGCTCCTCGGCTCTCGTGGGGCCACAGGAGAGGACACCAGGGTGGCCCTCAGCCCGGGCAGACATCCACTGCTGCTGCTTAGACCTGTGTCCAGCTTTACCTCTGGAGCCCACCTCTGTTTGGCACACAGCGGGGGCAGGGGCTGTCTGCGGACCCCCAGCAGGCTCCCCCTTCTCTGCATCACAGAGACAAGTCCCAGCCCTGGCTTTCTCTGGCGATTTCTCTTCTTTTTCTTTTGAGAATATTGGATGTGCTAGAGAATCAAATTTAGGTAGACCTCGACGTGCCCGGACTGCAGAGGGTCTCACCTGAGGCGGAGCCTTGCTTTTCAGCCGCGTCTCCTGCTCTAATTTGCTTTCTTTCTCTCTGATCCTTCGTGTCCTACAGAAAGAGAAATCACAGGGAACCCGTGATGCAGGGTCTGTCACACCGCTGAGGACGGCAGAACAGGCGGCACTTCAGAGAGGACGCCGCGGAGACAGACAGGTCTGCCCCACCCCCCGTGAGCCGCGGTGTCACCAAGAGCTCCACAACCTTCCCCTCGGCCTGGGGCCGGAGCCACGACAGCCTCAGGGAGAGTGCTGACCCTTCTCCGGCCTGTGCGTCAGGACAGGCTTTGTCTGGCACGTGTGAGGGTCTCGGGGAAGCCAGGGAGACCCCCGTGATTCCCAGCACAAGAAAGGCTGGCTGCCGCCTGTGCGGACCTCTGCCTCCCAAGAAGCCTGAGCATCTCACCCACATCTGAACACAGGCGTGTGTCCCCTGCCCAGCCCAGCGGGATTGTCCTGTGTCCGCTGGCCGGCAGGTCAGAGGGGTGGCCACAGTTCTTGCCAGACTCACTGAAAGGTCAGGGATGCGCTCATTCCAACTTTCAGTGGTGCATGTGCGGGACCCAGAGATTGGGCCTATGCAAAACTTCTCTCTGAGAGTCTGGACAGCTTTACAAGCAGATATGTCGCTGGAAGACTTCTCGGTCAAAACAGCACATCTGTAAATGCTCTCATCCCTTTCCTGGTCCAGGACTTTAAAATTATCGTCAAGGTATCAACAAATAGTGACAGATACGTGAGTACGTGAAGATACAACTTCAGGGGAGACAAAGAAGGAACCCTCGCTGGGCCAGAAGCACCGACGCCCCACAGAGGAGAAAGCAAAGGTCCAGAGGAGGTCAGAGGAGGCTGCTGTGGACGGCGGGAGAGGCCCTCACAGAATCCACTGCGAGCGAGGCAGGGGCGGCCGTGGGAGTGGGGGTCCCAATGGATAACCTGCTGGGGCTGCAGCAGGCTGAGCGGCCAGGCAGACAGCAGGTCGCTGCTGCAAAACCTCCTGAATCCACAGCAACAGCGGGGAGCCTGCCCCACACGAAAGCGGTAACCTCAGTGGACAGAAGGCCGTGTGAGCTCACACACCCAAGGGCGTGGCACCCAGGAAGCGGAGGTGGGCTGAGGTAATGCCAAACACCCAAGCACCGCTGGGAGTCAGGAGCAAAGCGCTGCTGTGGAGTGAAGGGGAGAACCCGGTGCAGTGTGTACGGGACGCACTGGAGGGTGTGGGGCAGAGCCTGTGGGAGGATGTGGGGGTTGGCTGGGGGGGCTGTGTATCAAAGCGCACAGAGGTCTGCTGAAAGGAGAGGGGAGCTGTCGGAACCTTCAGAAACTTGCCCTCCACCGCGGGGCTTCCCAGGTGGCACTAGTGGTAAGGAACCTGCCCGCCAGTGCAGGAGATATAAGAAATACAGTCTCCATCCCTGGACTGGGAAGATCCCTTGGAGGAGGAAATGGCAAACCACTCCAGTATTCTCGCCTGGCAAACCCCATGGACAGAGGAGCCTGGTGGGCAACAGTCCACAGGGTCCAGCTGCAGCTTCAGGGAGGGCAGCCCCCACTCCCCACTCTGTGCAGCGCTGGCGGCTGACACATTGCAGGTGTGGGGTGTGTGTTCTGGCTGACCCAGCCCTGCCCTGAGGGATGGGCACAGCTGCTGTCCTGGTTCTGGCCCCCTTGGCAGCAACAGCCTCCCGAGTGCCGCCCAGCGGAAGACTTAAAGAGACAGGACCTTACCCCTTCTGCTTGCAGCCAGACAGTCAAGGATGTCTTCTCCAGGCCACTGGCTGACCAAACAGGCAATGGAAGAAAATTTTCAGTGACAAGAAATACACTCTTTGCAAAATTCAGCCTTCAACAGGCAAAAATCTATAATCTCCAAGGAACAAATCTGACTTCCATCGTTATCACATGATAATACTACAAAGAAACAGGAAGTCCGGACTTTCAAGTTAATAGTTAAGGATATTAAGTCAGCTGTCTCAGAAATACTCAATGAGTCAGGACATCAAGGATGAAGAATTAAAGGAGATCAGGATAATGGTGTAAGAACAGATCAGAATATCAACAAAGAAGTAAAAATTATGAACAGAAACTAAACAAATTCTAGAGCTAAAAAGCATAAAAATTGAAATAAAAAAAAATCACTAGAGGAGCTCAACAGATTTGACCAGTGAAAAAAGGATAAAAAAACTTGACTAAACTGAAATTATTAATATCCAATCTGAACTGTAAAGAAAAAACAACGAAAGGAGGTGAATGGAGCCTGGTGGACCTGTGGGTCTCCATCAGAGGTATGAAGATATGCCTTGAGGACTCCCAGAAGGAGGAGAGATAAACAGAGCAGAAAAACAGCTGAAGAAATAATGAAAACTTCCCCAAATGGATAAAAACATGAATCTACACATCTAATCTACACTCTCCATGAAGACTAGGAAAAGGCAAAAAGATATGACACTGAAAGATGAACTCCCCAGGTTGGTAGGTGCCCAAATTGCTACTGGAGAAGAGGGGAGAAGTAGCTCCACAAAGAATGAAGAGGCTGAGCCAAAGCAAAAAATCCACAATGTCCAGCTGTGGATGTGACTGGTGGTGGAAGTAAAGCCCGATGCTGTAAGCACAATATTGCTCAGGAACCTGGAATGTTAGGTCCATGAATCAAGGTAAATTGGAAGTCGTCAGACAGGAGATGGCAAGAGTGAACATCGACATTTTAGCAATCAGTGAACTAAAATGGACCGGAATAGGTGAATTTAATTCAGATGACTGCTATATCTACAACTGTGGGCAAGAATCCCTTAGATGAAGTGGAGTAGCCATCATAGCCACATAGTCAACAAGAGTCTGAAATGCAGTACTTGGGTGCAATCTCAAGAACAACAGAATGATCTCTTATTTGTTTCCAAGGCAAACCATTCAATATCACAGTAATCCAAGTCTATGTCCCAACCACTAATACCAAAGAAGTAGAAATTGAATGGTTCTATGAAGACCTACAAGACCTTCTAGAAAGTGAAAGTCACTCAGTTATGTCTGACTCTTTGTGACCCCATGGACTATACAGTCCACGGAATTCTCCAGGCCAGAATGCCGGAGTGGGTAGCCTTTCCCTTCTCCAGGGGATATTCCCAACCCAGGAATTGAACTGGGGTCTCCTGCATTGTAGGTGGATTCTTTACCAACTGAGCTATCAGGGAAGCCCTTCTAGACCTTCTATAACTAACACCCAAAAAACATGTCCTAAGGGGACAGGGATACAAAAGTAGGAAGTCAAGAGATACCTAGAGTAAGAGGAAAGTTTGGCCTTGGAGCACAGAATGAAGCAGGGCAGAGGCTAACAGAGCTCTGCCAAGAGAACGCACTGGTCATAGCAAACACCCTCTTCCAATGACACAAGGGATGACTTTACACATGGACATTATCAGATGGTCAATACCAAAATCAGATTGATTATATTCTTGGCAGCTGAAGATAGAGAAACTGTATACAGCCAGAAAAAACAATACTGGGAGCTGACTATGGCTCAGATCATGAGCTCCTTATTGCCAGATTCAGACTTAAATTGAAGAAAAATAGGGAAAATCACTAGACCATTCAGGTATGACCTAAATCAAATCCCTTACGATTATGCAGTGGAAGTGACAAATAAATTCAAAGGATTAGATCTGATAGAGAGAGTCCCTGAAGAACTATAGATGGAGAATCGTAAATTGTACAGGAAGTGGTGATCAAAACTATCCCCAAGAAAAAGAAATGCAAAAAGGCAAAAGGGCTGTCTGAGGAGGCCTCACAAATAGCTGAGAAAAGAAGAGAAGCAAAAGGCAAAGGAGAAACATAAAAATATACCCATCTGAATGCAGAGTTCCAAAGAATAGCAAGGAGAGAAAAGAAAGCCTTCTTAAGTGAACAGTGCAAAGAAATAGAGGAAAACAATAGAATGGGAAACACTAGAGATCACTTCAAGAAAATTAGAGATACCAGGGGAACATTTCATGCAAAGATGGGCACAATAAAGGACAGAAACTGTATGGACCTAACAGAAGCAGAAAATATTAAGAAGAAGGGGCAAGAATACACAGAAGAACTATACAAAAAAGATCTTCGTGACCCAGATAACCATGATGGTGTGATCACTCATCTAGAGCCAGACATCTTGGAGTGTGATGTCAAGTGAGTCTTAGAAAGCATCACTACTAACAAAGCTAGTGGAGGTGATGGAATTCCAGCTGAGCTATTTCAGATCCTAAAAGATGATGTGGTGAAAGTGCTGCACTCAATATGCCAGCAAATTTGGAAAACTCAGCAGTGGCCACAGCACTGGAAAAGATCAGTTCTCATTCCAATCCCAAAGAAAAGCGACGCCAAAGAATGTTTCAACTACTGCACAATCGCACACCTTTCATATACTAGCAAAGTAATGCTCAAAATTCTCCAAGAGAGGCTTCAACAGTATGTGAACCAAGAACTTCCAGATGTTCAAGCTGGATTTAGAAAAGGAAGAGGAACCAGAGATCAAATTGCCAACATCTGTTGGGTCATAGAAAAAGCAAGAGAATTCCAAAAAAAATCTTCTTGTGCTTCATTGACTATGCCAAAGCCTTTGACTGTGTGGATCACAGCAAACAGTGGACAATTCTTCAAGAGACAGGAATACCAGACCACCATAGCTGCTTCCTGAGAAACCTGTATACAAGTCAAGCAGCAACAGTTAGAACCAGACATGAAACAACAGACTGATTCCAAATTGGGAAAGGAGTACATCAAGGCTGTATATTGTCACCCTCTTATTTAACTTATATGCAGAGTACATCATGCTAAATGCTGGACTGGATGAAGCACAAAGTGGAATCAAGATTGCTGGGAGAAATATCCATAACTTCAGATATGCAGAGGACACCACCTTAATGGCAGAAAGTGAAGAGGAACTAAAGAGCCTCTTGATGAAAGTGAAGGAGGAGAGTGAAAAAGCTGGCTTATAACGCAGCATTCAAGAAACGAAGATCATGGCATCTGGTTCCATCACTTGATAGCAAATAAATGGGTAAACAATGGAAAACAGTGACAGACTATTTTCTTGGGCTGCAAAATCACTGCAGATGGTGACTGCAGCCATGAAATTAAAAGATGTTTACTCCTTGAAAGAAAAGCTATGATCAACCTAGACAGCATATTAAAAAGCAGAGACATTACTTTGCCAACAGAGGTCCCATATAGTCCAAGTTATGGTTTTTCCAGTAGTCATGTATGGATGTGAGAGTTGGACCATAAAGAAGGCTGAGCCCCAAAGAATTAATGCTTTTGAGCTGTTGTGTTGGAGAAGACTCTTGAGAGTGCCTTGGACTGCAAGGACATCAAACCAGTCCTTCCTAAAGGAAATCAGTCCTGAATATTCACTGGAAGGACTGATGCTGAAGCTCCAATCCTTTGGCCACCTGATGTGAAGAGCTGACTCATTAGAAAAGACCCTGATGCTGGGAAAGATTGAAGGCATCAGGAGAAGGGGACAACAGAGGATGAGATGGTTGGATGGCATCACAGACTCAGTGGACATGGGTTTGGGTGGCTCCGGGAGTTGGTGATGTACAGGGAGGCCTGGCGTGCTGCGGTCCATGGGGTCGCAGAGAGTCGGACATGACTGGGTGACTGAACACCAGCAACACAGTCGAGAAGCTTAACTGAACCCCAAGCAAGAGGAGCTAAAACCCTCAGCGAGACATGTTACGGCCAGTTTCTTAGAACTAAAGAGAGGCATAGCTAATGAAAAGGAGCGATCCTCGGTGTCACAAACAGCGATTTCTCATAAGATTCCATGGAGGCCAGAAGGCACTGGGGTGACATAAGGTCATGAACGGAAAAAAAACCACCAACCAAGAATTCTAAATCCCCCAAAGCTATCTTTTAAGAATGATGGAGACTTTAAATAAGACATTTTCAGGTAAACAAGGGCTGAGGGACTTTATTACAATACACCTACCATACAAGAAATGCTAAAAAGACTTACACAGTTTACCAGTCTCTCCAAATTCTTCAGGTTAAAATGATAAGGTACTAGACAGCAAAGCCATAAAAGCAATAAATAATACAGGTAAGGGTAACTACATATGTTAATTTATAAGCCAGTATTATTGTACTTTGATTCGTAACTCTTCCCCTTTTCTATACGATTTAAATATAGATGCATAAAACAATAATTATAAATCTTTGTTCATGAGCACACAATATACAAATATGTAATCTGTGACATTAACAACATAGAGGAGGAGAGATGGAAATGTATGAGAATAGAGTCTTGGAATACTATTGAATACTGAATTCAAATACCATTGAAACTGAATTAGTATTATTCAAACTTTATTGTTATAAATTTAGAATGTTCACTGTAATCCTCAAGGTAACCATTAAGAAGATGACTAAAGACCACATAAGAAAAGGGTACCACACAAAAATTCAGTTAAATACAAAAAAGTCAGTTGTATCAACTGCTAATGGAGGAATGGAGGAACAATATATATATATAATAGCTGAGTAGAGGAAATAAATCCTATCTACTGATTAATTACCTTAAACATGAATGAAGCAGGAAACAGTAGAAATCCCATGGGAAGTGGGGAGCCAGACCCCTGCCTCACACCACACACACCAACAACCACAGATAGGAAAGGACCCAGCTCTCAAGATCAAAATGTTAAACTGTCGGTAGGAAGTATCGAAGACTCTCCTTTAGGTCTTTGGGTGCAAGATTTGTGAACAGAGCCCCAAAGCACTATCTCTGAAACATTCGTAATTGTGATACCCGGGCCCACAGGCTCACCTGGGGTGGCGGGGAGCTCTCGGGGGTAATGGTGCTGACCGAGCTCAGGCTGGAGCACCTGGAGAGTGGAGGCAGGAACTCCTTCCGCTTGACTCTGCTGGACCGCGAGAGAGACATGGGGGATCTGGGGTGGGGCTGGGGTGCCTGAGGGCTGCAGGGGAGAGTGTGTGTGTGCCCGTGCGTATATGTGTGCGCACTCATGAGTGTGTGCTTGTGTGCGTGTGTGAACCGTCGGAAGGGCTGCCTACACTTGCACAGACGGAAATCAAATGAGCTGATGCCTGGTGTCCTTCAGCTCAGGCACCAGCTGTGAGCAGGGTGGCCGCAAGGCGTCGTGACTTCCAGGTTGGGGCAGAGCTGAAAGCCAGTCAGTGACTGAACTCCGCAGAGGAGTTTCCTGCCCCAAATGCTCCGTCACAGGTGGATCGCTCTCCTAGGAAACCTGAGCCAAGGCGGTCCCCAGCCCCCGTCAGATAGAAAGGCTCGCAACTCACCGTATGGCGGACATGCTCCGGCCGGAACACAGTTCCTGCAGGCAGGAGGGGAGGAGCAGCCGGTTAGGAGGAGCCAAGAGCCAACACCCCTGCCCTCCCCCGCACCCCGGCTGTCGTGTCAGGGCACCTGGGGGCCCCCGGGTCCACGGAGGACGGCGCAGGCCCCACCCTCGAGCTCTGGCTGAGCTGCGTCCCCTCCCTTCCATGGTCGAAGTCCTGTCCCTCATGACTTGTCACCGTCCTTGGAAACAGGGCCTGAACAAAGACTAATAGTGAAGCCAGGTCACTCATGTAGGTCCCGGCACACGAGGCCTGATGTCCTCCTGGGAGGACGAACTTGGGATGAAAACCGTGTGCCCAGGTGGCGCTGACGGCTCAGAGACACCAGCCCTGGCGGCGCCCTGACCGCAGACTTCTAGCTCCAAGATGGGAGCAGGAAGTGAGCTATCTGGGCAGCTCGGCCCTGCAGCCCCAGCAGAGAAACACACCGTCATACGTGTGCATGTGCTCGCTTCTCCTTGGTCAGGGCAGGAGCGGGACAGCCTGGTCACGTGAAGGCGCCCACTTGACTCCCAGGATGCAGGCCTGGCCTCTGTGGCCCCATCCTCCCTGCCTCTGGCCCATGCTTGGCGTCTGTAGGTTAGAGCCTCACGGGCAGGTGTGTGGTGACGCCTCGCTGTGGCTCTCATCTGTGCGTCCTCGGTGCCCGATTCTGGGCATCTTTTCAGGTTCTCATTTGCCACCTATAGGATCCCTTTGGGTGAAGAGTTTGTTCAAATCTACAGTTTGAACTGTGGTGCTGGAGAAGACTCTTAAGAGTCCCTTGGACTGCAAGGAGTTCCAACCAGTCCATCCTAAAGGAAATCAGTCCTGACTATGCATTGGAAGAACTGATGCTAAAGCTGAAGGTCCAATACTTCGGCCACCTGATGCGAACAGCTGACTCATTGGAAAAGACCCTGATGCTGGGAAAGATTGAAGGCGGGAGGAGAAGGGGATGACAGAGGATGAGATGGTTGGATGGCATCACTGACTCGATGGACATGAGTCTGAGTAAACTCCAGGAGATGGTGATGGACAGGGAAGCCTGGTGTGCTGCAGTCCATGGGGTTGAAGAGAGTCGGATATGACTGAGCGACTGGACTGAACTGAACTGAGGTTATTTCAGATTTTTGTTATTATAAACAAAGTTACAGGGAACATCTCTGTCACAGATCTTTGTTTTTCTAAGGCTGGGGCTGTAAGTTAACAGTGGTAGACAGCCAGTGCCAGTGGGTCATCTCCTTTAATCATCACCCACTCAGAGGTTTGCGCGGGGCCCCCTGCCCAGGGTCCCTGCCCAGGTAACTGCAGAACAGGGTCAGACCTGGGAAGCCTTGGAGTCTATTTTCATTCTTGGGAATGCAATTCCTGAGTCCAAAAGTTTGTCAGTGGGTTTACCCAAAGGAAGACCCTTTAAAAGTATATTAGTGACCTAACAAGCCTCATGGTGACTGAACTTGCAATTTCAGAGTGGATCTCAAGGTCATCTCTCACACACAAAGGAGACGAGAGGTGATAACTTGCAGTCATCTCACGATGGACACATGGTTCATCTTTCTCTTTTAATAGGTAGCACTTTGTGTACCATATCAAAAGAAACCTTACACAGGAAATCTTAACACAAGATCACATGCGATTTCTTCCAGAAGCAGTAAAGGGGGAGAAATGAGTTTGTCTGAGTGCCCGTCTGGACCTGAGAATGGACACAGAACGCTCCTTTGCCCACACAGACACGCGTCTCAAAAGTGACCCCAGACCTACAGTCAAGAGGTCAAACCCTCACCTTCACCTGGGTTGGGACTTGAGTACAACGTTAGGTAAAAGTGGTGAGTGTGGACCCTGTGTCTTAAGGGGAAGCTTTGAGCTTTTCACCACGAGGTAAGATGTTAGCTGTGAGGTTTCAAGGTGCCCCCTGTGGGAATGGGGATCTTGTCTTCGCATTCCCAAGCTGGGGAGATTTTAAAATCATGAATGGGAGTTTGTTACCATCCGGTCCATGCTCTGCAATGACCACCGCATCCATACGATGGTTGTTCAACCCTAACCTAACCCAGGCCTCAGACGCAGTGCCCCCTGGGCAGCTGCATCATCTCTGGATGGCCGCACCCAGGCCTGCGAGGACCAGCGGGGACCGGCCAGCCTCTGCCGTGAAGGCCAACCCGGTGAGGGCCCAGGAACAGCGCGTCCTCGGGGGCGGACTGTGTCCCTGCTGCTGCCTGGGGAGGCCTTGGAGGGCCTCGCGCTGGGTGCCCAGAGGCTGCTGAGCCCACGAGGGGGTGAACCCCCAGCAAATGGGCTGGGGCCACGTGGACACAGCACGCTTGGCTTGACAGGTCTCTGCAGCAGACGTTTTGCACCTGTTCCTCACACACACGTGCCTCACAGCTACAAACATATCACATGCCCACCATCATTCCCGTTCAAGTAGCATGGCCCCAAAACACTGTAAACATTTAAGGTGAGTGCGTCAGACCGGCACCTCCTGTGCGGTACGGCCCTCTGCAGGCTCCTAGGGGCTGCTGCGCCCCTGCCTCTGGCCCCTACCCCCCCTACCAGGCTCACCTGCTGCGACAAACTGCTGTTGGCACAGATGGTGAGGCTGGAGACCTGTGAGTGGTCCGGGGTTGGTGGCAAGAGTTGCATGGACTTCACGCTGGTGGGGACACACGGGAGAGAAAAAGCACACATGTCAGCAAATGGAGATTCTTGGGGGCCCAGAAAGCTTCACTTTCGTGGTTTTCCATCTTCCTGAGGACCTCAGAGCTTGGGATGGGTTGTGGGTTCCCTCTGACCCAGAAAAGTCAGAAAAGGAGCAATCCTGCTGAGCCCCGGAGCATCCGACACGGAGAGAGAACGAGGGCCTCCTGTTTTAAGCCCCTGTTATGTGGGAATTCGTTGCACTGAACCTGAAGTTCACACAGGAGTGTCACGTTGAATTACCCACGTGTGATCGTCTGAGCCTTGGGGAACAGAGGACCCGGGAAGGCTGGTTGAGAGAGATCTGAACTCGCGGAGGACTTGGGCCGCTGTGGCCGAGGACAGGAGCAAAGCAGGAGGGACGTGAGCCCGTCTCCCCGGCGCGCTCAGGGGGTCCTCCCCGCGGCGCAGAGCAGAAGCCAGGCTCATCTGGCCGGGTTTCCGCCCCAAGGAAACCATGAGGAGACACGTGCTGGTGTGTCTTCGCGTGTGAGACCATAACCCTTGTTCATGTTCTCATCCTACCCACTTAACACTTCAGAACAGAGGAGCAGCCCAGAAGAAACTCTCTTAGAAATGGCACCACCACCACCACCAGGGACACTTTGTACAGTCCTCTGTAGAGGCTTTGGTCCGAGACGTGCCCGCGGAGCTCCGGCACACCGCACGGCTGTGTGCGGGGCGTGTTCCCTCCTTTGGCAGGTGTCACGAGGCTTAGAAACTTCCTCTGGTCTCTGTGAACTCGATCCCACTGGCTCTAACTGGCTGTAACTGGCTCTAAGAGGATCAGCCTCGGGAGTGGGGCTGGGAACGGCCATCAGCACTGCCGGACCCAGAAACTACGTTACCCGGAAGACATTCCCTGCGACAAAAAGACTACCAGTAATTTACTTCCCATCTCATCTAGAGGACTTGTAACTTACTTGTATCACCTTTTACCCATCATTAACCCTTTATTAAATAGGGCCGGCTCCTCTTCCAGGAGGAGGAATACAGGCTGGATTGGAAATGAAAATGAATGTTCCCGTAAGGATGCACGTGACGCCTGCCCAAGGGGGTGAGTGTGCCCGTAAAAGTCTTATTTTCTTTTAACAAAAAGAACCTCACAATACGTGAGGTAAAACAAGAGGCTCCTAAGGAATCGTATATGATCATTCTTTTATAAAATAAAACATTTTATATACATATATATATATATATATATATATATGGATAAATGCACAGAAAAGGTACTGGAAAGAAAGATGTAAAAGATACAAATCAATGTCCCAGCAATAGTTATTAGTGGGCAGGGAACTCTGTGTGTTTTTGCTTTTATACTGGGAATTTGTATTTCCAAATTTTCTATAATAAATACACGTTTATGAGAAAAAAGAATTTTTAAGGGGAAAGTCTACCATCCTGGTTCCAGTTAAGTTTCCGTCTTTCTTACCAGAAAAGGAAAAAAATAGAAAATGTTGTTAGATTTTACTTAAAGGATCATGGTTAAATGATATTTTGAAGTGAAATTCAAAGTGATGTGGATTTACATGCTAGTATTGCCAATCAGATTTCTAAGGAAGAAAAACAGGAAGAAAAATTATTGGGTTTTGAAAGAGAACAGCCCTTGCATGGTGAACTACATTTCCTGGCCAGCTGTCAAACTAAGCAAGAACCGCAGGAACGCTCAGCCTCTGGGACACTGCCGAGTGCTGTCTTTCTCTAAGCTCCCCGCTCCTGCGGGTCTGTGGGCCTTCTCTGCCCCTCTGCATGCAGGACAGGGTCGCAGTGACCCCAGGGCCACAGCCCTCCAGTGCCCCCCGGCTCCAGGGGAGACGACTCTGTGCCCCCACCTGGGGCAGCAACGCTGGGAGGAGTCTAGTCCCCCATGAGTGAAGGTGTATTCAGTGTAACGCCAACCCCAAATGCAGGTGACTTGGAACTGGACAAAATCACTTGAAAGTTTACATGAAAAAGCAAATGTGCAAGAATTGTCAAAAATTTTGAAAAATGAAAAAGGCTTGAGAGGAATTTGTCTACTAGGGAGTAGGGGAGGCTGCAGTAGAAAGAGCTGATGGAGGCAGAAGCAGGTGGGTCCAGACACAGAGAGGGGACAGCGGGCCATCTATGTCACGAGGACCACTGACCTTGTTCCCTCTCTCACTGTATCCAAAAACCAAGATGGCATGAGGATCCAAGTGCAGAGAAAGCAAATAAAACTACAAGAATATTACACAAAGACTATTGGAGGAATGTTTGGAGAAGTCAGGAGCAAAGAAGGTTTTTAAAAAACAAAATAAAAATTTGACACATTATGCTTCAGAAAAATTTGTGACCTCTACATAGCAAAAGACGCAATAAAGAAACCTCTTTAAATGACAGATTGGATGAAATATATTTGAGACACATAGAACAAAGAATTAATCAGTATTTTCAATAGGCAAAGAGCTCTTAAAATGGATAATATACAAATACCCCAGTATAAAAATGTAGAAAATATTTGAAAACCTAATGCAATGCACACAAGAGAAACTGTCAAATGGTCAAAACAGATGAAATGATGTACATTCCCGCTGGAATCAGGAGGAACGCACACAGAAACGACGACTTGTTTTACTCGGATAAAACCAAATATACTGTTGTCGCGCTGCAGTGTCTGGGGGAGTTGATGGAAGTGTGAGTCACTCTAGCTTTGGGGAAAGTAATCGTGAAGACTTATGAAGATTTAGCACAGGCAGCCCTTTGACTTTTGGATGTCCGACCGAAGTAAAGCCAGCTGCGCCTGACAACAAAGGCTGCCTCGGCGGCTCAGCGGCCAAGGATCCACCTGCAGCGTGAGGGATGCGGGTTCAATCCCTGGACCAGGAAGATCCCCTGGAGGAGGCCGTGGCGACCCACTCCCGGATTCTCGCTTGGAGAATCCCATGGACAGGGAAGCCTGGCAGGCTACGGACCACAGAGTAGCAAAGAATCAGACATGACGGAAGTGACTTAGCACTCGCACGCACCTGATGATACTGGCACAGAGACACTCCTGGTAAACTGTCTGAACAAGACACACCGGCCAGAACCTCCGAGTCTGTCGGGGGATGGCTGATAAACTCATGGTCTGCCTGGAGAAGCCATCGCATCTGCGTGGAGGGTCACAGGAGCCGTCCAGGATGTACAGTTGGGGGTGTAAACTAGGGCATGGCAGACGGACAAGTGTGTGTCATCTGACCTTAATCCTGTCAGTTTCACATGTGGGTAGAAAGAGAGTTGACGGCTGCTTGGGTGTCACCCTTGAGCTTCTGTTGGGGGTGCCACTGTCTTTACACTGGTTCCCGAGCCTATGTTACAATATAATAATGAAGCAGCAGTGAGGAACTAATCTCAACTGATTCTCACACTTTAAATGGGTAACTGGGCTGATTCATTTCAATGTATGGCAAAACCCACTACAATATTGTAAAGTAATTAGCCTCCAACTAATAAAAAATAAAAAAATAAATGGGTAACTGGTCTGGCTTCCTGACATGGAGTTGGTGGGTCTGGCAATACAGATGACCAAGCCAAAGGGGGTTGTTTTCAACACTTGAAGTCTAAGGCATCTGCTCTGCTGGGTTTCAGACTGGCTTGGGACTGGTGACCTTTGCTTCCTACCGATTTCTTCCTTCTCGAATGGGTGTGTCTAGCCTATGACAGGTCCCTCAGTGTATTTTGGAAGCAAATGGCTTGTTTGGTTTCACGGGTTCACAAATAGCGAGGACTTTGGTCCAGGATGAATCCTGCCTGGAGTCTCGGCCATCACTGATCTGCACGACTGAGATGATGGGCTTTGGGACCTAAAGGTGATGGTTGAATTCAGGGAAGCTGTGATGCAGTGAAATATTCTGTGTGACAGAAGACAGTGGGCTTTGGGGGGCCAGAGGGCAGACCGGTGTGGACCAAATTGTGTCCCTTCAAAAAAGAAGAGCGGTTGACTCTCGAACAACACAGGTTTGAACTGTGCTGGTTAACATATTTGTGTGTGTTTTTCAGTATACAGTTGGCCCTCTGGATTCATGGGTCTCATATCCAAGGATCATCGAATCTTTGACTGAAAGGTCTATGTTTGGTTGAGCCCTTGGATCCAGAACGCATGGATATGGATGGCCAACTATGGGACTTTAGCATCCGTGGAATTCTGTTAAATGCAAGGGCTCCTGGAGCCAATCTCCCACGAGAACCAAGGACAACTGCACGGAAGCCCTAAGTTTAAGTGTTAACTGATCACCTGACTCAGAATGAGCCGGCCTGACTTTCAGGAGCTTCACAGAAACCAAATGTCATTAGGGACTGCACAGAAGACATTCAGACTCAACACTGCCCATGTCCTCCAGCTGGCATAGAAAATAGATGAGCTTTGTCTCACTTTCATGTATTTGTTCAGATGTTAGTTGTAAAGAAGGCTGAGAAGAATTATTGTACTTTTTGCAATATAAGTAAAACTGAGATATGAATAATTGTTAGTAATGTTAAGTGAACTATTTTATCTAACTTACCTCTGTACAGATGAACTCAGGTTGGCAACTGATTTCTGTGAGAATAAATAAAAATCAGGAACATTGCACAAGAAGACATTGTCGATGTTGAGGCTATTTTTTCAGAAACTTAAAGTCTGTTGTTAGTGGACTTCACGTGATGCTGTTGCAGGGATGTCTGAGGGCAGGGGAAGGCTCTCACCAAGGAGACAGCTTCCTTCCTCCCCAACCATGCTGTGTGCCCAGGGGTGGCTTAATTTCTCCTTAGTGAGCACGAATATAGTCAAGTTTTAAGAAAACTGCCAAACAGCTTTCCCAGGTGGTGTCACTTTAAGTCCTTGTTTTAATGTATTAGACACCCAATTCTTCTACAAATTCACCATCACGTGGTATTGCTAGCCTTTTCAGTTTTAGCCATTCTGATTCATGTGTGCATGAGTTTGTGTGTGCTCAGTGGGGTCTGCCTCTGTCACCCCATGGACTGTAGCCCACCAGGCTCCTCTCTTCGTGGGATTCTCCAGGCAAGAGTACTGGAGTGGGTTGCCATGCCTCCTCCAGGGGATATTCTTGACACAGGGATTGAACCTGCATCTCCTGCGTTGCAGGCAGATTCTTTACCACTGAGCTGCCAGGGAAGCCCTGACTCCTGTGCGGTGGTGTCTTCCTGTGGTTTTGATTTGCATTCCCCTCCTGTCTAATGGTGTTGACCATCTTTCCATGTGCTTATTTTTGCCACCCTTTTTTTTTCTTTTCTTTTTGGTGCAGAGTTTGTTCAAATCTTTTCCTATTTAAAAACCTGGATCATTTTTCTTATAATTGAGTTTTGAAAATTCCTTATATATTCTGGAAACAAGTAGATGGTTTGGAAATACTCCAGCCAAAAGTATTTTTATTTTTGAAACGGTGACTTCCAAAGAGCAAGTATTTTTCATTTTATGAAGTCCATTTGTTTTCATAATTTTATTTAATAGTGCTTTTGGTGTCACATTAAAGAAAACTTTCCTAACTCAAGATCACAAGATTTTATTCTGTTTTCTTCCCAAAGTATTGTAGTTACCCTTGAAATTTAACTCTAAGATTGATTTTGAGTTATTTTTGTATCGGCTGTGAAGTAGCACATTAGGTTCATTTTTTTCCTTGTGGGTAACTGACTGTTCCAGTACCATTATTGAAAATGCATTTCTCCCCATTGAATTGCCTTGGCATCTTGGTTTAAAATCCATTTATTTGGATTGTATTTAATTTCTCTCAACAATAGTTTGTAGCTTTACATATACAGGTTTTGTATTTGTTGTTTTATTATTTTTTGATGCTACTGTGAATGGAATAGTTTTCTCAGTACTATTTTCAGATTTTTCACTGCTAGTATGCAGGAATATAATTCAGTTTTTAATACTGATTTTGTATCCTACCACCTTGCTAAATTATCTTATTATTTCTATTAACTTTTCTGCAGGTTTGTTAGGATCACGTTACCTGCAAATAAATATAGTTTCACTTTCAGATATATATGTCTTTAACTTCTATTTCTTGCTTTACTGTACTGGCTGGAAATTTTTATAAAATGTCAAAAGTTTGGAATGCACATTTTTGTCTTGGTCCCAGTCTTAAGGGAAAAGCATTCAGTATGAATTAAGTATGAGTTAGTGCTAAGTTTCATCAGAGTTCCTTATTAGATTTAGGGGGTTCCGCCTCTAGGTTGTGAAACTGTTTTATCATATCTAGATGTGTTGTTAACAAATGCTTTTTCTGACTGGGTGTGCTCATGTTTATTGTACTTTATTGTATTAATATATTTATTACATGAATACATTTTCAGATGTTAAGCCGACCTTGCATTTCTGGAATCCTCCTTCCTTAGTCACAGTGTACGACCCTGTTCTGTGTGTGTGCCTGTGTCTGCTTAATGATATTTGCCTCTTTGTTCATGGGTGACATCGGCTTATAAGATTCTTTTTTGGCGAAAGGATGTGGCTTTAGTATTACATACTCATATATATACAGAGGATGAGATGGTTTGATGGCGTCACCGACTCGATGGACATGAGTTTGAGTAAGCTCCAGGAGTTGGTGATAGACAGGGAAGTCTGGCATGCTGCAGTCCATGGGGTTGCAGAGTTGGACACGATTGAGTGACTGAACTGAACTGATTATGTACTCACCTCATAGGAAGAACTGGGTGGTATTTCTTTCTCTTCCATTTTCTCAAAGTTTGTGAATGATTGATCTGGGGTTTTTTCCCCCTTAAAACATCAGGTATAATTCACCATTGAAGCCATTAGAGTCTAGGATTTTCTTTGTGGAGAATTTAAAATTACTAGTTCACAGTTTTTACTTGTTATATGTCCATTTGAACTTTCTATTTCTTCTTGAATTATTTAGTAATTTGTATCAATTAAGTAGAATGGTAAATCCCTTTCTTAAGTAATAAAGCATGTTTCAACCTTGGAACACTTACAATTAAGTATAGAAAAGTTTAAGAGACCCAAACCCATGAAGTTACTATTTTTGCATTTGCAAGTCATCGGCACATTGGTAATTTGGATTTCACTTTCCTGAATGCCAAAGATGATATGTCCTCCTGTGCAGGAGAGACAAAGCTTTCAGCTCTTAGAATCTTAGGGATGGCCTTATTCTCTCCTGTTTGCCACCAAATAAATGTATCAAAGCTGCATCCAGGAGACCCTTTGCTGAGATTTAACACAATGGTCAATGACAAGTGTCCGTCAGGGTGGTGGCTGCATGGTCAGGGCTGGCAACGGGTGTCCAATGGGACTGTCCCAGGCACACTGGAACCTGGGGTCACCCTGGCTTCGATGACAGCAAAGCATAACCCCTGATTGCCTGCTCCCACCTTGGAGTGGACATCACATTCAGCGGTTGAGTCTGGCGTAGGGACAGGATTATAAATTCCCATGAATGTGCTTCCAGACCTGAGCGGAAGCTGCCTGCACAAGCGTAAACAAGGGAAACATTGCTGCAGCCGACGGTGGGTACTGACCCCCTTCCTAGTTCTACATCTTTACAAAGAGCCCCCTTGCTGAGGCCCTCCAGGGCTTGTGAGATGAACTTCCGCTGCAGAGAAAGTGAAGTCACCAGTCGCCTGCAGGAATCAGCACAGTCACAAACCTACTCACATTAACCCACCAGAGACCCTGGAGCACCTGACCTCAGGGGGCTGAAGAGAGGCAGCCCCACTGGCTCCATCCGGGGAGTGACAGAGATGATGGAGCATGCTCACACCCTCACACCACACATACATACACACATAACACACATTCACACAAACAGAAAATACACACACACAACACACATTTACACAAACAGAAAATACACACACACAAATACACACACACGACACACATTCACACACAGAACACACACACACACAGAGAATACACACACACACATCACACACATACCACTCACACATCACACACAGACCACACTAACACACCACACTCACACACAAAACACACACATCGCACACACACACAACATACAGAGAAAACACACACATCACACACAGAATACATACATCGCACTCACACACAGACCCCACAGAAAACACACACGACACACACACACACCACTCACACTCACACATCACACTCAGTATACGTCCGCGGGTTCAGCAGCGTCCCTCACTTTCGCACACAGCGATTCCAAACCCGGCTCTGCCCTGGGTCTTGGAGGGC
>CM035283.1:460730-497554 GCA_020226075.1 Hydropotes inermis
GGGGGAAGCCTGGCTGCGGTTGGGGTGCGGCACACGGCCCTCCTCCCCCGCAGGGCTCCTAGCGGCTTCAAGGAGGCCACGTGGACGCCCTGAGTGGCCCGCACGGGGCTGCGCGTGCACGGGCCCACGACTGCCAGCCCGGGGGGCGCCAGGAGAGGGGCTTCTCCCCGCCGAGCATCCCGGCCCCTGCATGTGCCAGTCTGAGCAGCAGTGGGGCAGGGGCCTGCAGAAGCGCACAAGGGCCACGGCACGGCCTCTCCTGCGGAGGCCCCGGGAGATGGACCCGGGACGCTCGTCCTGGACACCCTCGGGGGGTGGCATTATCACAGGAACAAGAGGGGGACTTGGCCTCCGCTACCGACCTGAAGGTGGGGCGTGAGGACAGGGCGGGCCAGTCAAAACTCCAGACCCAGCATCCGCGGGGGGCGCGGCCCCGGGAATCTTGACCGCTCATGCACAGCCCAACATGCCGGCTGGGGCTGGCGTGTGAGCCGCCGGGACCGTGTCCTCTTGGTCACTCGGTCTGTGTAACAATGGGAACGGGCGCAGGCCACGCCTGCAAGATTAGACAGTGCACACCTGCCTGTGTGTGGTCCTCCCCATGCACGTTTTCATTCTGGCTGGTCAGTCCCAATAATCCAGTCCAGTTACAGTCCCACAGTAGCTAACAGTCCAAAAGGAACCTGCCCAATAAACCGGTCTGATCACTGCTGCTAGAGACACACTCTGTAAAGTCCCACAAAGGGCTTCCACTGAACACCCGTGAGACACAGCAGTGCCCAGGGTTCGTGCATATTCCTAGGTCTCCAGAAGCCCAGATGCCTGATCTGCTCCAGCAGCATCCCCCCAGGCTGTGTCTACGACTCACTGTTTATTTACAAGGCCAACCATTCAACATCACACTAATCCAAGTCTATGCCCCAACCACTGAAGCCAAAGAAGCTGAAGTTGACCGGTTCTATGATGACCTACAAGACCTTCTAGAACTAACACTAAAAAAAGACATCCTTTTCTTCATAAGGGATTGGAGTGCAAATTAGGAAGTCAAGAGATACCTGCATTAACAGGCAAGTTTGGCTTTGGAGTACAGAATGAAGTAGCGCAAAGGCTAACAAGAGTTTTGTGAAGAGAATGCACTGGTCATAGCAAACACCCTCTTCCAACAACACAAGAGATAACTCTAGATATGGACATCACCAGATGATCAATACCGAAATTAGATTGACTATATTCTTTGCAGCTGAAGATGAAGAGGCTCTATATAGTCAGCAAAAACATGAGCTAGAGCTGACTCTGGCTCATATCATCAGCTCCTTTTGTAAAATTCAGATTTAAATTGAAAGTAGGGAAAATCACTAGGCCATTCAGGTATGACCTAAATCAAATCTCTTATGATTAATAGAGAGGTGATTAATAGACTCAAGGGATTAGATCTGATAGGCAGACTGCCTGAAGAACTATGGACAGAGGTTAATAACATTGTACAGGTGGCAGTGACCAAAACCATCCCACAGAAAAAAAAATGCAAGAAGGCAAAGTGGTTGTCTGAGGAGACTTTACAAATAGCTGAGCAAAGAAGAGAAGCAAAAAGCAAGGGAGAAAAGGAAAGATATACCCAACTGAATGCAGAGTTCCAGAAAACAGCAAGGAGAGATAAGAAAGCCGCCTTCTATGAACAATGCAAAGAGACAGAGGAAAACAATAGAATGGGAAAGACTAGAGATCTCTTCAAGAAAATTGGAGCTATCAAGGGAATGAAAAGGACAGAAATGGTGCGGACCTAATAGAGGCAGAAGAGATTAAGAAGTGGCAAGGATACATGGAACTGTGTACAAAATGTCCTCACGACCCAGATGACCACGATGGTATGGCCACTCACCTAGAGCCAGACACCATGGAGTGTGAAAGGAAGTGGCCCTCAGGAAGCATCTCTGTGAACAAAGCTCATGCAGGTAATGGAATTCCAGCTGAACTATTTAAAATCCTAAAAGATGGTGCTGTTAAAGTCAGCATGTCAATACGTCAGCAAATTTGGAAAACTCAGCAGGGGCCACAGGATTCAAAAAGGCCAGTTTTCATTCCAGTCCTAAAGAAGGGCAATGTCAAAGAATGTTCAAACTATAGGACAATTGTACTCATTTCACATATTAGTAAGGTTATGCTCAAGATCCTTCAAGCTAGGCTTCAGCTGTACGTGAACTGAGAACTTCCAGATGTATGAGTTGGATTTAGAAAAGGAAGAGGAACTAGAGATCAAATTGCCAACATTCATTGGATCATAGAGAAAGCAAGGGAATTCCAGAAAAACATCTACTTTTGCTTCATTGACTACGCTAAAGCCTTTGTGAGGATCACGACAAACTGTGGAAAATTCTTCGGGAGATTGGGAATACCAGACCACCTTGCCTGTCTCCTGAGAAACCTGTGTAAGAGTCAACAAGCAACAGTTAAAACGACATGGAACAGCTGAGCGGTTCCCAATCGGGAAAGGAGTACATCAAGGCTGTATATTCTCACTGTTTAACTAATAAGAGATATGCAGACAATACCACTCTAATGGCAGAAAGAAGAGGAATTAAAGAACCTGTTGATGAGGGTGAAAGGGGACAGTGAAAAGGATGGCTTAGTTCAGAAAACTAAGATCATGGCATCAGGTTCTATCACTTCATGGCAAATAGAAGGGGAAAAGTAGACAGGGTGACAGACTTTATTTTCTGGGTTCCAAAATCACTATGGACAGTGACTGCAGCCATGAAATTAAAAGATGCTTGCTCCTTGGAAGGAAAGCTACGACAAACCTAGACAGCATATTAAAAAGCAAAGACATCACTTTGCTGACAAAGGTCTGTATAGTCAAAGCTCTGGGTTTCCCAGTAGTCATGTATGGTTGTGAGAATTGGATCATATAGACGGCTGAGTGCTGAAAAAATGATGCTTTTGAATTGTAGTATTGGAGAAGACTCTTGAGAGTCCCTTGAGCTGCAAGGAGATCAAACCAGTCAATCCTTAAGGAAATCAATCCTGAATATTCATTGGAAGGAGTGATGCTAAAGTTGAAGCTCCAGTCCTTTGACCACCTGATGAGAACTGACTCACTGGAAAAGACCCTGATGCTGGGAAATATTGAAGGCAAAAGGAGAAGGGGGCAACAGGATGAGGTGGTTAGACAGCATCACCGGCTCAGTGCACATGAGTTTGAGCAGACGCCAGGAGACAGTGCACAACAGAGCAGCCTGGCATGCTGCAGTCCATGGGGTTGCAGAGTCAGACTCAACTTAGTGAGGGAACAACAAAAAATGAAATCCAGTCCTGAAAACAGCCCAGTGTCCTGTAGGACACACAGCAGATGGACAGATCAGCATCGAGAAGCAGACGGATCAGCTTCCAGAGAAGTTTGGGGTATCAGGAAGGTGCCTTTGGATTTGATGAGGTAAAGTGGACCATTTAGTTAATGAGACGACAACCACCACTTACACTGTAATAAGACAAGCTTGGCTCCTACTTCACTAAATAAATTAATTGAAGATGATTTAAAAACCAAAATATGAAGCAAATAAAAATAATGAAAGTATTAGCAAGGAGTATGGAGGATACTCTGTGAAAAAAAAGAGCGATTTTTTTTAAAGCAAGGCAGTTGAAAAGAATGTAGCTGTTTCAGACGTACAAAACAGCTCTAAGGAAATGGCAACTTACCCCTGCTCGGAGGGTCCCAGGGGGCTGTGCAGAGGCTGTGGGGGGAAAGCAGTCACACAATGATGACCCTGAGCTTATCAACACAGCGCCCGCGTCATCTGCAGCTCACTTGGAGCAGGGCTGCCTCGGGGTCTTGCGGTCCCGGACAAGGGTCTCACAGGGGAGCCCCTTCCCTGCGCCCTTGCTCATCTGTGCCTCTCTGCTTCTCATTAGTAAGAGACAGGAAGTAGAAGGCTGGGTCACATGAGATGTACTTATTTTACTTTTTAAGAAAATGCCAACTCTTTGCAAAGTGCTGTAGCTTCACACCCCACCAGCCACGTGCCAGCCCGCTGTGCAGCTGTGCCAGCCCTGGGGGTTGGGCTTTTTGATCACCGCCACTCTGGGGGCCAAGTGGCGGTGTCTCATCGTGGTTTTAGCTTGTGTTTCCTTAAGGGGGAATGATGCTGATGCTGACCATCTGGGTTTGTCTGCCACCCATGGGATTCCTTTTGGTAAAGTGTGTGCAGATATTTTGCCCATTTAAAAAACCTGATCAGTATTCTTGTAACTGAATTTTGAAACTTCTATATATATTCTGGGTACATATATATGATTTGCAAATGATTGTTTCTCTCTGTGGCTTATATTTTCATTTTCTGAATGGTGACCTCTAAAGACTAAAAGTTAACTCTGATGAGGAGCTGCAAAAATGGGTGGGTCGGAAAGGTGTCAGCCCTGCTGGCTTGATCTTGTGGAGACTCAATTCAGAAACGATACAACACCCACACCCACAGGACTTACCAAAGAGCCACATACACAGAACCCCACACATGCACTGCATCACATACACCGCCCCCCAAACACTCACATATACGTGCCACACCCCACCCCTGCCACACCAACACAGAGGTCCCGGCCTCCAGGTGACCTTGGGCCCCCTACCCAGTCCTGGACAGATAGATGGGGGAGCAGGGATGCCGGTACCTGTGACAGGTCTTCTATTTGTAAACGCACATCTCTCTGCCCTGTCTGGTGTTTCGAGTCCTGCTGTTGGCAGCCCTGCGTCATGTAATCAAACGTGCTCAACCTTTTGGCCACTGGAAAGGAGAAAGCAGGCAAGAGACAATCACCAGCCACCCGTCCACAGCCTGCAGTGCTGGGAGCTGGCTCATGACCTGGAGCCTGGGCAGCGGCCAGAAGGCCACCCCAAGCCTGGCTGACCTTCGGGCCAAAGCTGGCAGGTGCTCGCACCCGTGGAGCCCACCAGCCCCCATCCCGGGGGCCTCGCAGACCCGTAAAGTCAGTGTGGATGCGGCAAGTGTGGAGCTCAGCTCTGTCTTAAGGTGAGACAGTGGCCAGCACGTGGCAGACAGACTCAGGTTATTAAAGAGTCTCTAACATGTTTCTCAACAGAAGATCACTACTAACAAAAGGAGACACGATCCAGTCCTGTGTCTCCGCCCTGGTGGTGCGGGGTGGGGGCTAACTTTCCATTTCTTTCCCCGAAAACTGACAAACATGGGAACAGATGGTTTATAATTATTTCTGGAAAGAGAAAAGGCCACCCACAGAAGCCTATTTGCAGCTTGAGGAGCAGATGGAAGACCACCGCCCCCACAGCCCCCCGGTGTGGGGGGTCTGCTCCCAAGTGGGGCCCTGGCTCAGCCCCTCCCCTGCCTCGCCCCCTCCCGGGGGCTCCTACAAAGGCTGTTTCTTCTCGAGCCTTGAACTCTTTCTCCGTTAACTGCACACACTCCCTCAGAGGCTGTCGCAGTCTAAGGACGCGAACTGGACCTTGTTGACATTCTAGTGAAGACATTCAATCTTCTGCCCAGGTCTGTACCAAGGCCCCTAGACGCGGGTGCTGGCAGGCTCTGTGCATCTCTGCAGCCCGCCTGGTGTGGCATGGACGTGGCCAGCACACACAGAGGAGGAGACGCAGGACGGGCCTGCGTCCCCGGTCAGACCCTCAGCCTCCGTGAGGCTTCCGGCGCCTCCTCACGCCTCCGCCTGAGGCGATCTCCCCCGCCGGCTCGATGAGGACTCATAGCTGGGCCAGGCGGCCACGTCTGTGAGCTGGCCCGGCGGCTCCGCCTCGGGCCCCCTGTCTGCGGGGCCCTGTCCTGGCCACCTCCCCGCCCCCCACCACCAGGAGCTGCAGACGCAATTGGCAAATTCAATGTTCTTCATCGTTAGGGATTCTGGCGGGTGCTTCTCTAAATTCCCTGTTCCTGCCTCACAGACTCCATCCTCTCATCTCTCAACACTGTCACACCCACTTTCTAACCCCTCTGTGTTTCTGCGGGTCTCAGACTAGGACTCAGCCCTCTGCTCTTTGGGGTGTTCCTTTCTACCCTGAACTCACTGCTGGAAGAGGCGGCCTGCTGGGGAGCTGCGTGAGCACAGGGGTGAAGGCCAGCCAACCTGGGGAGCACGTGCTCAGAGCACCTGCTCAGGTAGAGGGCAGCCTGGGGAGCACGCGCTCAGGTAGAGGGCGGCCTGGGGAGCACGCGCTCAGGTAGAGGGCGGCCTGGGGAGCACGCGCTCAGGTAGAGGGCGGCCTGGGGAGCACGCGCTCAGGTAGAGGGGGGCCTGGGGAGCACGCGCTCAGGTAGAGGGCGGCCTGGGGAGCACGCGCTCAGGTAGAGGGGGGCCTGGGGAGCACGCGCTCAGGTAGAGGGCGGCCTGGGGAGCACGTACTCAGGTAGAGGTGGAAGAAGAGCAGGTGGCCGAGCAGCAGCAGGCTGATGAGCGCCAGCAGCAGCACCAGCAGCCCGAGCGCCAGGAGAACGCCTCTGTTGGTCCTGACGGGGGAGATCGGGAGCAACAGCAGCCACGTGTCCTTGTTGGAGATACCTGTGGAGGCGGAGCCTCATCAGGTGCATCCCAGGGTCAGCGCTTGGCAGTGGGGGAGGGGACACCAGCTAGAGAGAGCCCCTCCCTGCCTACCCAGTGAGCCCCTCCCTGTGCAGGTGGGTCCCTCCCTGCCCAGGTGAGCCCCTCCCTGCCCAGGTGAGCCCCACCCTGCGCAGGTGAGCCCCTCCCTGCCCAGGTGAGCCCCACCCTGCGCAGATGAGCCCCTCCTCATTGCCCTGCCGAACCTAAGTGCCCTTGCAGCCCCTCCTCTCTGTAGTGGGCATTGATTCCCTTTATGGATCTGGAAGGTGAGGCTTGGAGAGGGTAACTAAGTGCCCAGATCACAGAGCCTGACCCTGGTGTCCACTGTGCTGGCCTCCCCACTGTCCCTAGAGCTGAAAGGCCACAGCCACCACCTTGGGGCATTTCCAGGACACAGTCCTCTGTGACAAGGGTACCGGGCACCCCAAGCACAGTTTCCAACAACCAACCGAGGAAAAGCAGGGAGAGGTTGTGTGCAGGCCAGTGAAGGCCGAGTTTCAGCTGAAATGTCTTTGCCCCACAACTAGGTCTGGACAGGTGCGTGGGCCCAGATTGCCCCATGTGGCACCCTGGGTGGGCGGCGGGCGGGCGGCCAGCCTGGGGGGCAAGGGGGTGCACACTCCGGTAGCGTGAGTCGGTGCGCAGGGCGGCGGGGTTGAAGAAGTACTGCAAGAAGATGTACAGAAGGATGACGATGATGCAGAGCAGACCGGCCAAAGCAGAGGCCACCGAGCTGAAGAAGCACCTGCGGGCAGAGCTGGCTGAGTGCCTGGCGGCCTGACGGCCCAGGAGGGGGGCCGCCAGCTCCGGTGCGTACCTGCTGAGCCTCAGGACCCCCGCCAAGCCCCCTGGGCCCCTGCTGGGCCCAAGAACCCTTGTCAAGAGCCTGTGACTAGAATAATATCTCTTCCTCCAAAACAATAAACCCTAGGCAGCACCTCCTAAAGTGTGGTTTCACTGAAGTGTCTTCCTTCAGTCTTCCTGATGGCCCCGTCCTACTGACCCTGCCTGTGGACGTGGGGCCTCCCGGGCCCACCTGCCCCCCGGAGCCCCACTCAGCCTGCTCTGCATCAAGACCTGCAGTGCCCACGAGCTTGCGCCCCCCCCCTCCCCCCCGGGCCTCCTCCAGGCGTGCGGCAGGGAGCAGGCGCCCTAAGGGGTGTGCCCGGGAGGAGGGGCGCTGAGCAGGCTGGGGCGGCGGGCCCTGCCCTGGTGCTGCCCTCTACCAAGGCCCCTCGGCCATGCGGGCAGCGGGGCGGAGGGGCCCTCACCAGTAGTTCCTGCTCCCCACGCAGTTGTTCAGCCACCTGCAGTGGTGATCAAAGCCCGAGACACACTTGTTGCAGGTGCCGCAGTGCTTGGCTCTGGCACTCCTGGGAGGGGGCGGACGCGGCAGCCCGTCAGTAGGCTGCGCGGTGGGGGGCCGGGCAGGGCCCGTCCGCTCAGAGGGTCCACCCCACGAGTAGGCACCTTCCCCGGGCCAGCTTCCGGTCGCTCCCGCCGGCCCACGGACACCCCCAGGGCCCTGAGCAGCTGGGGGAAGTGATCGGGCGGGGGCCAGCGGCTGTCTGAGACCTCAGACGGGTGCTCGGCCCAGGAGGGGGCGGGGGGGGGGCTGTGCCCGGGACCCCGCCTCTCTGAGAGGGGGCTGGGCCAGGCACCTGCCGGGGAGCAGGGGCGCCTGAGTACGGCCCGCTCGCCCCCCGCCCCCCGGCCCGGGACACAGCCCGGCGCCCCTGCCATGGCCGCCCGCCCCGGACACGCACACGGTGACCTCGCAGAGATGGCAGTGTTGGTTCTGGATGACGTGCGGGTGTTTGGACCGGTCGAAGGTCGGCATAGGCTGAGAGTAGTTCTTCAAGCGGACGCTGGCTTCGGCCGGGTCGATTGAAATGGCGACCACGTGGGCCAAGAAGTGGAAGAAGAATATCCCGCCGGTCACCTGCAGGGGGCGTCAAGGAGCAACTCGGCCCAGGCAGCTGCGGGCCCGTCCCGGAGGCGGGTGGTCGGGCCCTCAGCCGCTGGGCGGCCCATGCGTGGCTGGCGGCAGGGAGCAGGCCTGCCCCTCTGGCATCGGCGTGCCCTGCCGACCCCCGAGCCCTCTGTCCTGCAAGGACAGAGCATATCAGCTGTGGCCCTGAGACCCCCGCCGAGCCTCCTGGAGGAGGTGCCCGTGGGCACCAAGCTGGCACTGGAAGGGGTGGTGGGGGTCCTTGGGGCAGCACGGCCATGCTGAGCGTGAGTCCTCAGGAAAAGGAGGAGGGCGGGAGAGTTCAAACACCTGCCGGTGAGCCTCTGTGGCCAGTGGGCCCGCGACTGTTGTCTGTGTCTGTCTGTCTGTCCCTGTTTCTCTGTGTCTGTCTCTGTCTGTCTGTCCCCCCCAGCCGTCTCGGCATCCCCCGCCGGGAGTTCCCAGGGTGACCTCATGCGCTCAGATCCACCCTCTGCACGATCTCTCCAGGGACCAACAACACACTGTCCCCATGGAAACCAAACAGGAGGAAGCACAACTCTGGCTCCCTCAGCTCTGCCCTGCTTCCCAGGACAGTCCTGTGGGGAGGGTTGGGGTGCACAGGCCCGGTCGGCAAGGGCCGCCTGGGCACGGCGGACAGGGCCTCTGGCCCACTCCCTGCCCGCCAGCAGGGTCTACGGGCACTGCCATGTGCAGGCTCTGGGCAGGGCCGGCCTCCCGGGCCCTCCCCACTCAGCACTGCCGCTGGGTCCAGGCTCCCACGGCCCCTGTGGCGCTCGGCTCGGCAGAGAGCCTGGGCTCCGGGCGCCCGTTTACGGCCTGCATGGGCCTCCTCGGACCCACCACCCGCAGGGCACAGCTGGCCTCAGTGGGGGCCGCTTTGCCCGAAGCTGCTCGGCCCCCCGTCCTCCAGCCTCCAGTGCAGACCCCAGGCTCTGGGTGCCAGGCATGGGGTGACAGAAGCCCGGGCCAGCTAGGGGGCACGGGGACCACCATGAGGGCTACAGTGAGCTGGGCCAGAGGGCAGGGCTGACCGGAGGGCTGGTGCCCGGGTCAGGGTTGGTGCCCAGGTCCAGGGTTGGTGCCTGGGTCAGAGCTGGTGCCTGGGTCAGGGATGGCCAGGCGCATGGCCTGGAGGACGTGGGAAGCAGGGCTGACCAAGGACCAGCTGGGCCAGGGACCCCCACAGGGGCGGGGCTGCCGGATCCCTTGGAGCCACTGGGGCCCTTCCCAAGGTGCAGCCGGAGGGCCCTGCAGGGCTGGGTGGGGGGTGAGGACCGCCTTCGCCCGTGCTGACCAGCAGACGGAGCCCTGCCCTGTGCAGGGTGAGGGGCGGTGGGCGGGGCTCCGTGGCCAGCCTGCAATGTCACAGCTGGTGGCACCACACGGTCTGTGCCCACTGTCCCCCGGCACCCACTTCCGGAGCACAGCGGGGGCCGCTCTGTTTGTGTGGTTCCCGGGGCAACCGGAGTGCATCCGGAGCGCAGACGGGAAGAGCCGGAGGGGCGGCCAGGGGCAGGAAGTGGCTCGCTGCCCAGGTGAGGCCCTGCTCTGCTGGCTGCAGTGGGCTTGACCCCACCGGGCACCTTCGGGCAGGGCCGGGACGTGGGCAGGACGGCAGGAGGGTGGCCCACGTGCTCTCTCCCCATGAGACCACTGCCAGGCAGGGAGTGTGGCACGGCGCCCATACTCAGACCCTTGGCCTTACGTGGAGATGCCTGACCCATGGCCGACAGGCAGCTCCGTGGACTCCCCAGAACTGCAGGTGCCGGGGACCCCAGGACAGCATGCTGCCTGGATGCAGTGAGCCACGCTGCCAGGGGCCCTCAGACACTGAGAGTCCACAGCAGGCACACACCTGGGCCCGTCTGCAGGGGGGCAGGCAGGGTCAGCCACGCTTGCCCAAGATGGCCTGGCTGCTCCCGTTGGTCACACACAGGGTGAGTGGCACTAAGCCCCAGAACAGACGGGTGCAGGCGGGTGGTACACCCTCCAGCTGCTGGCTTTCACTTTCAGATGTAATTTTATCTCCGGAGAGTCTTAAGTTCAGGTTAATAATACAGAGAGCCCGGCCTGGCATCTCACTCCCAGCAAACAGGACCCGAGCTCCAGGACGTGGACGTGGCTCCCCTGGCAACTATCTGCAGTCAGTAAACAAATAGCCTGGGCGCGCCCGGCTGATGCACGGTCCTGGGCTGGGGGCGGAGCCCACACTGGAGCCACCCCCTCACGGCCTGGGTCCCTGAGGACCCCCGCCCCTCCTGCCCCTCCCGCACTTGCAGGGCGGCCAGGGTCCAACTTGCTGACCCCCCCCCCCCCGTCTCCAGGGGGCCTGTAGGGTGCTGCCCGACTTCCGGAAGCTCCACAGCCCTGACCCCGGGCCTGGGACCTCCGTTGGCTCTGCTCCTGGATCCCTGCAGGTGCCAAGGGGCACCGGCGCCCCCCCGTGGCCAGAGCGTGGCACTCAAGTGCCCTTCAGAGACTTCACTGCCACAGGGAAGGTCTGGGCAGCAGGAGACTTGACCAGAAAACACATCCCGCGGGCAGTCTGAGCTCTGGACAGCCAGGAAGGCCACCCTGCATCCTCGGACTGGGACAGGCAGGAGGGGCTCACAGAGACTGGGTGCTGAGCCACCCAGGGGCGGGGGCCACGGGGGTGGGGGAGAAAGGACGGCCCACCTGGGGCTCCGTGTCAGCACAGGGCAGGTGAGCACTCACGGGGGCTGCTGAACAGGGCACATGTGTCCCTTGCAAAGACTCCCCGGGCCAACGCTCAGCTAAGTTTTGGGTCAAAAGAGAACAAAGAGACTGGATTATAGCCCAGTACGAAGCTATGACAAACCTAGACAGCTTATTAAAAAGCAGAGATGACATTCTGCTGACAAAGGTCCGTCTAGTCAAAGCTATGGTTTTTCCAGTGGTCATGTATGGATGTGAGTGGACTATAAAGAAAGCCGAGCGCCAAAGAATTGATGCTTTCGAAATGGTGTTGAAGACTCTTGAGAGCCCCTTGGACTACAAGGAGATCAAACCAGTCCATCCTAAAGGAAATCAGTCCTGAATATTCATTGGAAGGACTGATGTTGAAGCTGAAGCTCCGATACTTTGGCCACCTGATGCAAAGAACTGACTCACTGGAAAAGACCAACTGGAAAAGTTGAAGGCAGGAGGAGAAAGGGACGTCAGAGGATGAGATGGTTAGATGGCATCACTGACTCAATGGACATAAGTTTGAACAAGCTCTGGAGACAGTGAAGGACAGAGAAGCCTGTGTGTGCAGTCCATGGGGTCACAATGAGTCAGACACGACTGAGTGACTGAACACAGGTGAGGTGGAGCTGTGTCCCTGAGAGGCTCTCAAGTCCCAACCCCAGGAACTGTCATGATTTTACCTGTGAGTGGGGTCTTTGCACATGACCAAGTTAGGTTGAGGTCCTTGTGATGTGTCCTGACTTCACAGGACTGGTGTCCTTATAAGAAAAGAAGCCCAGGACTCAACACGCAAGACCCTGTGAGGACACGGAGGTGGCTGGATCTGAACCCAGCAGACGCCTGAGGCCCGCAGAGCTGGGATGGGTCCTGGAAGCTTTGCAAGGGCACAGCCCCCCCAGACATCTCAGGCCTCTCACTTCCGTCCTATCCATCTGTGCCTCAGCATGTATAACACTGTAGGTGTCCATATGTGTGGCCAGCAGGTCACTTGTGCATTATATGTATACTTGTGTATGTGTGTGTGTTTGTGGGTCTGTGTGCACACATACCTAGAGGTAAACTTATAGCTTCAGATATGATGAAAAGAAAAAAAGGTCTAAAACCAATGACTGAAGTTTCCACATTAAGAAGGTAGAAAAAGAGCAATTAAAGCTGGCACATTGAAAGGAAATAGCAATGATAAAAGCAGAAATTCAGAAAAAGTAGACAGGGAAAATCAGTAAGTCCAAAAGCAAATCCTCTGAATAACCAATAAAAGTGATAAACCCTAGGAAGATGGATCACTGGTGACACCACTACAGATCCTACAGACACTGGTTGGATAACAGGAAATAGTGCAAATAGCTTTATTCCAAGAAATGTGACATTCCAGACGACATACTCAAATTTCCTAAAAAGCACAACTTTTTGCCAAAATAGACAAGAGGAAACAGAGGAAGCTGAAAAGCCGTTTTTCTACTGAGGAAATTGATCATGGCAAGTCTTAACACAAAGAAGTCTCTGCTAACTCAGGGGCAGGGACAGACAGGCCTCATCTGAGGGAGAGACGCCCACACAGATGCCCTGGTTTCTCTGGCTGACGGAGGCTGGGTGGGGGCAGAGGGTAACTTTGGGGCTCAGTGCTGCCCCACATCTGCAAAGGACTTTAGAAATCAGCAAATGCCAACCTTGGTATTGGGGAACACGTGGTAACTTCCCAGGGACTTTTAAGGTGAGAAAACAGAATGGTGTGGAAACAGACATCTTTGTTAGATGCGGAGTGGGCATTCCAGGGACACTTCATCATGTGGGGGCGGCTTTAAAGACACTCAGCATGTGTGAGACATGACGCAAGCAGTCTTAATCACCGCCCGGTATTTAGGGTCCGTCACTTTGCCCTCCCTGCTATTTCAAAGCTGAAAGATGCTGAGTTCAGGGCTCGGGCGGCTTCACGAGCCCATGAGGGCCCTTCCTGCCCTGCCACCTCCCACCCAGCTGCCCACCACCTTGGCCGCCTGGCCACCGAAGCCTGGCGGGCGGGCAGCGTAGCCCATTTCCTCACTGCAGAGTGAAGGCGCAGGCGCAAACACCCCACTTCACAGCAGCCCGGCCTGTGCACGGGGCTTCCCAGGCGGTGCTAGTGGAAAAGAACCCGCCCGCCAATGCAGGGAACCTGAGAGCAGTGGGCTGGGAAGATCCCTTAGAGAAGGAAACGGCAGCCCACTGCAGTGCTCTCACCTGGAGAACCCCACGGACAGAGGCGCCTGCCGGGCTACGTCCATGGACCGCAGAGGTGGACACGACGGAAGTGATGAACACACAGCCTGTCCACTGGCTCTAATGTGCAGTGACCCTTGGAGTGGGGGCCAGGGTTCCTGGCAGAGCCCCACACCACCCTGACGCCCACTCAAGGGATCAGATGTCTTGTGCCCAGAACAAGGCCACTCCAGGGGTCACAGATATCAGCACCTCAGTGGGAAGGCGTGGTGAGGGGGGCTTCATGCACCTGACACTGAGGGGGGCATGTGAGCACCTCAAGTCCTTCCTCATTAAAACACCATTCCCGGGGCTCCCCTGGTGGTCCAGTGGGTAAGACTCTGCACTCCAATGCAAGGGGCCCAGGTTGTGCCCCGGTCAGGGAAGTAGATCCCACGTGTCGCAACTAAAGATCCTGAGAGCCACAACTAAGACCCAGTGCATCCAGACAAATGGGGAAAGTGAATGCTAGCACACACACACACGATGCACACACACACAGACAAGACACATGCACACACACACTGTTCCTCTCGGACAGCACAGACTGGCTGTGTAGCCAGGGTCAGGGCAGCTCCTCCCCTCCTGGAGTCTCTGCCCACCCAGGACCCTCTCACCCCCACCACCAGCCGGGCGCCCTCCCCCTTCCCAGCACAGGTGGGCACTGGCAGCTGGGACCCCAATCCAGCAGCCACTGGCGGGCAGCTGTGGGGTTTCTGGTGCGGGTGGTGGGGGTGAACCATGGCTGAACCATGGGAGCCAGGGTGGAGGCAGGTCTGACCACCCCTGCGGGTGGAGTTAGGCCCGCTAGAGGCCCCTCGGGAAGCTCCTCCCAGCCTAGACCACAGCGCTGCCCCGCCCCGGAAAAGGATACACTGTAGGCGATGTATCTACAGTCGCGTGGCAGAAGGGGGATGAAGACCCCAAAGGTCGTGAAGGCCAGAATCAGGAACACCGTCCAGGCCATGATCTGGAAGGGATGCAGGGGCCGCGACCAGCCGTTCACCCTGGACAGGCGAGGCGGCGACACCTGTGTGCTTCTACTGGACGCAGCTTCCGGGAGGACCTGCCTTGACCTCCTGGCGCAGAAGGCCATCTGCAAGACAGCAGTTACCAGGGGGCCGTGGGCGCCTGCCCACAGCTCAGCAAGCAGTTTCAGTGTGCGTGGGTCCCCGGACACCCCCGCCTCTGCCGGGGCCCCAGGGCGGGCAGTTACCAGGGGGCCGTGGGCACCTGCCCACAGCTCAGCAAGCAGTTTCAGTGTGCGTGGGTCCCCGGGCACCCCCCGCCTCTGCCGGGGCCCCAGGGCAGGCAGTTACCAGCCCCTCGTGCCTGGTGGGCCACCTACAGTGATGGTCTGCCAGTCACTTTACAGACCCACGCACCTCAGAAAATCAGGAAATCCACGGATGTGGGGGACCCACATGAAGAAGAGGTCCACGTTCCTAGGAAAGCCCAGAGCAGAAGCAAAAGGCAGCTGGAGCCAGGGCAGTCGGACGCTTTCTCCCACCAGAAGCCCTGCCTGTATCCCCAGGGCAGGAGGGCCTCACGGCCAGAGTCCTGGCCCAGGGGTGGGCCCTCCAGGGGTGGGAGGGCACCGGGCTGTCTGGTGGGCAGGCCCGCCAGGAACGGTAGGGATGTGTCCTGGGGAGGCCCTGGGGTGTTTGCAGCTGTTGGAGGGCGACACTGTTAACATCTGCTACAGGTGGAACTTTGGGGAGTTTAGAAGACCCTGTGCACAGCCTCCACGGTCTCTTCAGAAAGAAACACACAGCAAGTGTAGCTGACAGGAGCTGGCTACTTTAGGGAGAGACAGAAACATTGAAAACTATTCCGACTCTTGTGTGAGCTGGGACTCCCCGGGGGGGTCGTCCTAAGGGCAGAGCTCAGCTGCTGCCTCTGCGGCGTCCACCCAGGTCCTTGGATGAGACGCCATGCAAACAGAGGCCACAGCGGCCCCGAGTTTGCGGGGCTCCAGTGAAGCGAACAGCACACTTGTACAACAGGACCGAGGTACCTGGGAATTAGAACCCTGAGGGACGGGCATGGAGCTGAAACATGATTCCCAGATAGAAACATGGGATGGGAGGGCTGACATCTTACACCACACAGCAGGCACGCGGAAGGTCGCATCAAGGATTCCTGCAGGTCTTGGAACAGAGGTGTGGGGAAGCGATGGTTATGAGACTAAACTTCACAGACCACAAAGCTGGAGACACAACACGACGTTGGTCTGTTAGGGTTTGCAGGCAACGAAAAGGAAGAGGGTGTAAGAGAAGAAACAAAGAAAAAAGGGAAGCGTGTGTGTATTGCAAGGAGACTAAAAACTTCAGCCCTAAATCACATTCCAAGAACCAAGCAGGGAAAAGAGAAATAACCTACAGTGATGAAGGTGGGAGCTCCAAGGACAGAGTCCTCAGTGTCCTGGAAGAAAACAATGGCATCACCTACGATGCAATATAACTGGCACTTACCAAGTTCAACTGCTGAGTCTCCTGTCCTGAGATGAGCAGCCAGGCTGTCACGCAGGCAGGACAGGAGAGGCCTCGGGGCATGCAGGGGCACCTGCTCACCTTTTCAGATCCAAGATGCACCCCGAAACACTGGGCACCTCACATCCAGGCTTATGGGGGAGGCAGTGTGTCTGCGTGAAAGCCGGAGCCCACAGCGCTGGCCGCGCTGGGACGCGGGGAGCCCAGCCACCCGCACCGACCCGGGGTGCCTGCAGGCAAACCTGGCCGGCTGTGGCTGCAGACCTTCCTCTCAGCTCTGCGCTGGGACGTCAGGGGTCCCTGCACTGGTTCTGATGCTGGGGACCTGGGGAGGGCGGATTGGCTGGGAGGGCTGAAACTTTTGCCCCTGCCCCTCCTGGGCAGCACCCCCCGGGGGGCACGGCCCCGGGGTCGGGAGGACTCATCTGCCTTGGTGCGCCGCGGCCTTGCCCGCCCTCCTCCGGGGGGCAGGGCCCCGGGGTCGGGAGGACCCATCCGCCTTGGTGCGCCGCGGCCTTGCCCGCCCTCCTCTGGGGACACTCACGGGCACCCTGCCCTGCTGTCCAACTCCAACCCTGACTGGCCATGGCTCATCCTCCCCGGGTCTCGACTCCACACCCTGCCTGCCAGGCGCGCTAAGAGTAGGCTCAGCCAAGCACCCGGGGTGGGTGGCAGTCCACGGCCACCACCGCCCCATCACCACCCCACCACCCCCCACCACCGCCCCATCACCCCCCATCACCGTCCATCACCGTCCCCCCCGTCACCGCCGCCACCACCGCCGCCATCACCACCGCCCCACCACCGCCCCCCCATTACCACCCCCGCCGCACGAGGAGCTGGAACTCGGTGGGCCCAATAGCTGCTGTGGGGACAGGATCTCCTGTCTCACCCACCCTGAGACAGTGCTGCTGCACGTGGACACAACACACGCCACCCACACGTCACACACACAGCACACACCTCTCACCCAGGTGCACCCTTCTCAGGTTTCTGGGCTCGTTCCTCACGGCTCAGGCTCTCCTAGACGAGTTCCCGGTCCTGGGCCCTCAGCCCCTCTCCCCCACCCCACAGCTGCCTCTTCTCTTCACGCCTGTCCTGGGGCCATTCCCTCGGGACGTCCTGACATCACCAGGGGACACACCGCTGGGTCGGGCTTGGTACACTGGCCGTGTGGGGTGTGGAGGTGCCCAGGACCCCTTTCTGCTCTATCTTGGTTCTTGTGTCTGGTTTTCCATCATCCCTGAGGCACTGGTCTGTTTGGTGCTGGGAGGACCCGTGAGGCGTCATCCAACACGAGCACCACTGAGATACGCGGGTCAAGCTGCCTCTGCCGAGCTGTCCGTAGTGCCCAGGGCGGCGGGTGGCAGGGTTATCCCAGGTCTCCCCTGGCCCGTCAGCAGTGTGGACAGGGCCCCTTCCCCTCCCCGATTCACACTGCTCCTGTCCTCCCCAGAAGAGGCATCTGGGCACCACCACGACCTCTGAATGCGGTGCAGACCCGGGCCACTCCTGAACCCAGGTCTGCTCATGTCCTGATGACCCTGGACTCTGCGGATGGATGTCCAGGAGGCCCCCTTCGAGGGCCTGGGCAGAGCCGATGGAGGGTGAGGCACCCACCTCCCTCACAGACAGAAGGCGCAGCCACAACAAGCACTCAGAGCACTCTCTCCTTGGGCACACTCTCCTCCTTTCCGTTCTTAGGTCCTGGGTGAGCTGGGGACGCACAGGTGCCTCTCACTCAGCCCAGGCCCAGATGAGAGACTGGCCTCCTGGCAACACTAACAGTGGCCCCAGATGCATCATAAAGGCGGCCCCGCCCCCGGGGACGCATCACCGACCGCAGGGGGGGGGGGGGGGGGGGTCAAGGCAGTCCCTGGGGGACCCTCACCACCGGCCCCTGAGCCTGGAGAACTTCAACCTTCAGTTAAAAGGCAGGGGGTTCTGCCCCTGACCTACTGCCTCAGTAATTTCTGGCCGGAGGTGGCCAAGGTGTCCAATCCCGACCTCATCCTCATGCTTGACCCTGGAGCTGAGATGCCGGGCTCTGTCCAGGGTTGTGGCCGCAGAAGGGCCACAGTAGAAGGTGAGTGGCAAGTGCAGGCATGTGGACACCATAGCGAGTGGGTGGCTTACCCCACAAGGACGGCCAGCTCCTGTCTTGGGGTCTCCCACCATCCACTTTGCCCCAGTCTTGGTTTATAAGCTCAAGAAACGCCTGGTCCTCAGTGAGGGGTCCAAGGACTCCGATCTGATGTGGCGGATTCCGGTCTCAATCCTCCCCAGGGGAAAGCAGGTGGATGGGGATGTGTCCCCCTCCATCCACAGAGGCGGCATCTAGCCTCCCTGAGGAGTCACTGCTCCAGGCACCGTCAGTGATGGAAGGAAGGCTGGCTTCCTCCAGGCAGTGTGCCAGCCCTGCTGCCTGAGGCCAGTGGGGATCAGGGGTTGGCCTCCCCCCAGTCCTCTGGGCCTGGTCCGGATGGACAGGCATGAGGGAGGAGCCAGCGGATTGCAGGCAGTGGGGTGGGTGGGAGGCTGGTGAGAAGGGGGCTCCTCCAGGCCTTGGGGCCTCCCGCGGGGCAGGGCTGGTCAGGCCGACTCTGCTCCCTCAACTGCCCAGCCTCAACCTCCCACTCACTGGCTTCTGTTTCCTCACACACTGTTGGCCCAACAGCACTGCCCTGAAGCAAAGCACCCCCTGGGTGACGGGGACGCTCCTTCCAAAACTCCAGCTGGCCACAGGTGGACAGGCATGCGAGAGCCTGGGATCACAGCTGGGAGCCCTGGGGGATGAGGGGGCTGGCACCTGCCTCCAGGGCCCCAGAACACAGTGCCCGCCCAGGGGCAGGCCTGAGAGCAGGAACCTCCACAAGAAGGTACTTCCAGGGAGGCAGGCGGCTCCAACCGCTGTCCATGGTGCTGCCCAGAGCCCACAAGTGCCAGGGAGATCCAGGGCAGAAAATCAGGCACCCAACCAGGGTCTGACCCCATGACCCAGCCCACAGGCAGCAGAGGCCTCAGAGACATTGGAGCTTTGATCTCTGGAAACTAAAAGCAGAGCTTAAGCCCTGCAGGAAGAGCACAAGGCCTGCATCCCACACTTTCCCCCTCAAGGGCCAGGCTCGGGGATCCCGGGAGACTGAGACAGAGCTCAGCTGGCAGAGTGGCCCACACCCATGTGCTCCCCCTCTGCAGGGCCGGGCTCAGGGGTCCCAGACACCATGGCTCCCGCTCATAGCAAGGCACCGCCAGGCTGCAGGTGTGTCTTCACACGCCCTGGGAAGTGCTCTCTGGTTAAGATGATCGTCATCACGGCCTCCTGCACAGAACACGCTTCTCCAGAAACACGTATGTGCAGCCACGGCCAGCGCACCGCGGACCCCGGCCCCTCCCTCATGGGACTCTGGGGGATGGTGAGCTCAGTCACCCACAGGCAGTGCCACCAGGGCTACCGAGCGGCCAGGGAGCTTCCAGAGGCTCCCACCTTCTGTTTCAAGGCAGGAAAACAGCAGGGAGCTGTGTGGGGCGGATGTGGCCCTGGACAGCACTCAGGTGCCCAGCGCCAGGCCAGAGGCGGCGGGGACAGCACCAGGAAGAAGGCAGGCCATCGGGCTGAGTGAGAAGTGACGGCTCTTCACCGAAGTCACTCAACAGGGGACACCTGGCCGGGCTGTAAATAATGCACGCAGCGACACTGTGCTTCTTTTTATTAAGATCTGTATTTACAATCTGCAGATACAAACAGGCATCCAGTAAACACATCCAGAACAAAGCAATTTCTGACACGTGATCCACAGCTACAGCCACAAGATGGCCCACTGCCCAGCAGAGCTCCCCACGTGGCGCCCCCCATGACCTGCCCCAGAAGTGTGGGGATGCAGGCTTGGTGGGGTGGGACACACACAGGACTCACGCACGTCTGCTCCCCGAGGACGCAGACTGAACAATGTGTTTACACGGGCACCGAGGGACGTCCCCGCCACCGAGCAGCCCAGAGACAGACCACGCCGGCTTCACAGAATCTGCTCACACCCCCTTTATAAGTGATGTCCACCCCAGGATACACAGGGCTGTCCATGGACACCCCACATCCAAGTACAGCCGGCATGATCGGAGACAACTCACCAACTCCCCGGGGCTGCTCCCACAGGCCGAAGGGGACAAGATGAAGTTTTTGTCTCGTGACAAAAACTCTGTACACGCAAATAAAAACTGAGAAGCACACAACCACTGAAGACCGCCTGCAGGCTAGGCCTTTGTGGAGGCTGCAGGCTCTGGAGACTGCAGGAACTCATACGGGTCGTGGGCTGCCTCCTGCTGTTCCCCAACGCTGAGGCGAGAAGGGCTCCCTGCAGTGACAGGAGGGGGACATGTCAGCACAGCACTTAACCCCACTCCGCCCAGGAGGCCTGGCTGGACACATGTCCTGGGGCTGCGGCCAACTGAACTCACGGCTCAGCCAGAGCCCTGGACCCAGGGCAGAGACCACCCAAGGGCCCCAGGGACGGGGTGGCCGAGCCTCCACGCAGCGGGGCTGTCAATCCTGCAGGAAGGCAGCTCCTGGGCTGGGGGTCTTCAGACACCCCCAGACACCGAGGAGCTTCAGGGTCACCCTGAGTCCACCAGGACCTTGGGATCCTTGGACAGCCCAGACCTCAAGGAGTTCCAGGGTCACCCTGAGTCCACCAGAACCTCAGGATCTTCAGACACCCCCAAACCCCGAGGAGTCCCAGGGTCACCGAGTCCATCAGAGACTCAGGGTCTTCAGACACCCCCAGACCCCAAGGAGTCCCAGGGTCACCCTGAGTCCATCAGAGCCTCAGGGTCTTCAGACACCCCCAGACACCGAGGGGTCCCAGAGTCACCCTGAGTCAACCAGGACCCCATCGGGCTCCTCAGACACCCCCAGACCCTAAGGAGCCCCAGCATCACCCCGAGTCCACCAGGACCTTGGGATCCTCTCAGCTGGGAGCCACCCCAGAGTCACCTGGAACCTCTTCACAGGCTTTTATCACCAGGTTGACGGGACCAGAATGCTGTTCCTCTACTTGGACAGCTTCAGCCCATGGTCTGCAGCTCCCCGCCCCTCCCCCAAACATCAAGGCATGCAGAAAAGGAAGTTCAATGCTTGGGTCTGGAGCTGATGCAGGAACGTGAGAACATGAACAGCGTGCTCAAGGGGCCAATAGACGATGTCCGCTCCCATCCTGGCAGAGTCGAAACCCACCACCCACCCACCCTCACGTGCCAATGGGGGCTCCCAACCAAGGATGGCAGTGTGCCCCTCCCACTGAGGACCGCGTGGTCTGTCCCATTCCCCCCCAACACCAAGGACCCTGAGGTCTGTCCCATGACCCCCTCTCTGAGTGCTCTGAGGTCCGGCCCATGCCCCGCCCACCCCCACGAGGGCTCGGAGGTCCTGTGGCCCCGCACCCCCTCCCCCCCTCCCTGCAACTGAGGGCCCTGCGGGAGCACCACGCCACTTCAGGACCAGAAGCAGGAAGCAGCCAACATTCCCTCCTCAATGACACTGGCGTCCACGGACTGGACGTGACCGGCGGGGGCTCTTCCCGACATGGACCCAGCTTCATCTTCAGGCCAAACCCCCAGGTTCACAAGACTCAGTCCCACCCAATCCCCTCCCTCAGTGCAGCTGCCCGACCAGAGTCCCTGTGGGGGCCTGCAGCGCCCCTGGACCCGGCCCAGCCCGCTGCTCCCGCCCTACCGGCTGCCCCAAGGGCGCCCACGTCCGGTGCGCGGCAGGCCTCACCCAGATGGTGCTGGTCCCGGTCGGAGGCGTTGGACAGCGAACTGAGGTTGGACGAGGGCCGCGAGCCCCCGCGCTCCGCCTGTGCCTCCTGCAGGTCCTGAAGGAGCTTCGTCGTCTCGTCTAGGCTCAGGTGCCCGTCCTCAGGGTCCAGCTCCTTCTTCACCTTCCCTGCGGACATGGACGACGGGGCTGGGCCAGGCTCGGACCACCACTGCCCTGCTGGGCCCACGCTGGTGAGGCGCCTTGCGGGGGGGAGGGACGCATGCCGGACAACAGGCCGCGCCCCCGAAGGGCCAGCGGGACCCTGCCCCTAACGGTGGGGCCGCGTTCCCCTGCGTCGAGTGGCTCTCCGCCCTGGGGAGGTGAGAGAATACCCGATGGGGCCCCGCGCCGATGTCAGACAGCACCAGAGCAGGTGGGGAGCAGGAAGGAACAGTCCCAGGGGATATCACAAACGAGACAGAGGCGGCGACCAGGACCCACTCAGAAGATAAAGGACACGTGAAGGGAGGAGAGACGGAAGATGCAGGAAAAGCTGGGGGGCCAGTAACTCGGCGCCTGCAGGGCCGTGTCCACCCCGGCTGGAAACCAGCGGAGAAAAAATGCCCTGAGGGAGACGGGCAGGATCAGGCCCAGGTGAGCGTGGAACAAACTACAGTCAGACTCCCCACGTTCAAGAAAAACCCCCGGCCCCAGGCACAGCAAAGACAGGCAGCCTAAGAACAGACCCGAAAGAGAGAAAACTGGGCTGGTGACAACCCCACTACTGACAGAAGAGGAGGAGACAGCAGCCTTGGAGGAGGGAGGGCCAGTCGGAGGCAGGGCGGCCCTCGGCTGCACCCGAGCGAGAGGGGCCGCCAGGCCCACAGTGAGCTTCCTGCCGGACCCCTGCCTGCGGTGTGCCTGGGCCTGGGGACACCCCCGGCAGAGCGTGCCCAGGGGTCACGCTTGCTGCCAGGGACTCTGTGGGAACAGAACTCTGCAAACTGACACTGGTTCCCGCAGCACCTCCTCCCCCAGCACGCCTCCCTGGAGGGCCCTGGTCTGTCTCTCCGCTGGGACTAGCCACAAGCGTGACCACAGCAGACTCCATGTGTCCGTAGGTCTGAAGGGGCCGAAGGGCCGGGCCCACATGCAGGGCCGAGGGCAGAGGGCCCTCCTGGGAGTTGGGGTGGGCTGGGGCACACGGCGCGATGGTGGCAAGCACGGCAGGAGCTCCCTGCTGCCCACCAGACCAGGGGACCCAGGGATGGGGCCGGAGGTCAGAGGAAAGCCTGGCGAGCCCAACTGGGAGCCACTGGGGATCCTAAGGAAGGGGGTGAGGGGGTCCTGAGGATGGGGGGTAGGGGTCCTGAAGACAAGGGGTGGGGGGGTCCTGAGGACAGGGGCTGGTGGGGTCCTGAGGACAGGGGGTGGGCAGATCCTGAGGACGGGTGAGGGGGGGCCTGAGGACAGGGGGGGGGGGGGGGGGGGGGGGGGGGTCCTCATTCTGGGGCTCATAGGCTGGACCGAGACACCCTCAGCAGCAAGCACAACACGGCACCTGGCACAACCTACCCAGACAGCTGAGCACGGAGATGTCCAGGGAAACGTCTGAGTAGGGCTTCATGGCCATGAAGTCCAGCGTGGAGCCCCCATCCCCGAGAGGATCCCCAGCCTGCGGGAGACAAGCCATGTGAGACAAGAGGAGAGGCAGCGAGCTGCTGCCCACCACCCACGGCACAGAGGCTGGGCCAGCTGCGTCCCGTATGCACGAGTCCACAGACAGGCCGAGCCCGGCCCGGGGACGACAGGGCCTGGGCTCCCCAGAGGAAGATTCTACCTGGGGCAACCGGGAGAGTACTAGTCCCCGGGCACCACCCATGGGTGCTAGGGGGACTGTGGAGAGCCCTGCAGGTGCTTGGGGGGGGTTTCTGGGGAGGTCCCTGGGGACCCACAGGCACTGAGGAGACTCTGGGGAGACACCCAGGACTTGAGGTCAGGCTGTCTTTCGGGAACTCAACAGACATCATGGCAGGTCCTCGTCTCCTCAGAGGCCCTGCTGTGGGGCCAGGGCAGGCGTGGGGGTGGTCCTCACCTCCTCTGGGCTGACCCGCAGAAGCCCTGCTGGGGGGCCGGGTCAGGGCAGGAGTGGGGTCCCTGCTCAGGCGGGCCGCCCCAGGTCCTCGCGGACCGTGCAGGGCAGCGCCCAAGGCCACACGTGTCGCCCAGCACAGAGACCAAGCAGACACCCGGCCACCCTGTGCATCTGGGGAGGCGTGTCCTCAGACGGCGCCCTACCCAATTCCCCGTCAGTCAAAGGGCCCTGTCTGGCAGGCACCTGACCTCTGCCTTGTGAGGCCCCCGTCGTGGAGGCCGAGTGACACCCACAGGCCCCTGCACCCTGCCCCATCCCAGTGCCTGCCCATATGGGTGGTTTCAGAGCTGGGGCCAAACACGCTCCAGGTCACTGCAGGCGGGGCAAAGGCCACGGAGGACCGTGTCCTCGGGCTGGCGAGGCCCTGGGCTGTTCCTGCTGGCCACCCACGCCCACCAGTGAGCCTGTCCCGGGAGGAGCCCCCGCCACACCCTCAGGCCAGGTCACCATGGGCGGGCTGAGGTCAGACCATCTCGCTTTCCTCCTCAGCAAAGGGACTGAAGCTCCTCTCACTGGCGCTGTCTCAAAGGCCACACAGAACATCCTCACGGGGACCTGCACCACTAGGTTTTTACTGTCTGTAACTTGTCCATGGAACCCACCTTCACTTCATCCAGAGGTTTCATCGGAACACTTCTCCTCTACAAAGAAGCACAGACAGGAGCCAGTCTCTCAGCAGCTGCACCCAGGAGCACACCCGCTCACCCCCTCGCTCACCTGCAAGGTAGGACTGAGCGGGCCTCACGGGCTGCAGCCAGAGTGAGGCTGCCACAGCGCCTGCCAGCTGAGACCCCCGGTGGGCTGGGCACCCGTGAGACCACCCAGGGCGGGACGGCCGTGAAGAAGTGAGAGCCCCCAGGCTGCATCCTCAGCCCCAGGGGTTGCAACAGAGGTGGGCAGTCAGACGCTGGCCCCCCGGGGCTTCACCTGGAGGATGGCTGACCCGGGGCAGGGGGTGGGGGGCTGCTGAGACCAGCAGAGGAGATGGTTGGATGGCATCACCGACTCAACAAAATTGAGTCTGAGCAAACTCCAGGGGACAGTGGAGGACAGAGGAGCCTAGTGGGCTGCAGTCCATGGGGTCGCGGAGTCGGACACGACAGAGACTAAACGACAAGGGTCTGAAGCTGTGCCGCTCTGAACAGTTCACATTCAGTAAAGCTATAAGACCGTTCTCGCCTCCCCTGTCCTAAGCTGGCCGTGCGCGCCCGGGTTTACTTCTGGGCTCCCGATTCCACCCCACTTGTCTGCGCACCCAGTCCAGTGCGGGCACCACCCGGCTCTGATGACGGCAGCCCAGCAGTACAGGCTGAAACCTGCAGCAGGGAGACCCCTGCTCTCTCTCAAGACAGCTTCGGCTACTTAGGGCCTCCGGTGCCTCCACATAAACTTTGAAATCATTTGTTCTAATTTTTTGAAAAATGCCATTGATGTTTTGATAGTGACTGCACTGTATCTATGGCTTGCCTTGGAGAGGCATTTTACTGTTAACCATTTTAACAGTATTAATTCTTCCAATGCAAGAGGAGAGTCTATTCCATAAGTAGTGCTGGAAAAAGTGGAATGTTACATGTGAAAGAATGAAATTAAAACGTTTCCCTATTACTGTATACAAAAAGAAACTCAAAATGGCTGGGGAGGAAACATTTAAGGCTTTGTGGTCACGCACAGGGTGTGGCACATTTTCAATTTCTATTTTCTAAAACACTCAAAATCTGTAAAAAAAACATTGTTAAAGGGCCAAAGTTTGCCAATCCTGATCTTGACCAAAAAATACATACTACAAATAGAAAATAAAAATAAAAGTGACCGCAGACACTTCCTTAGACACAGGTGAGTCAGACATCACTCTACAAAGAGGTTAAGATGTCAATCTAGGCATCCACATCAGGAAGACGAATATCAAAAATGAAGGTAAAATGAAGACAGCTTTCAGATAAAGTTCAGTAAGTTTGCTGCCAGCAAATCTGTCCTTTAAGGTAAAAGGACATTTTTCAGGACAATGGAACATGACAGTTGAGGAAGACGGGTGGGTCTAAGAGGGGTGAAGAGCAGGTGCCAGACGAGGGCACCCTTCCGAGGCTTCCCTGGAAAGTAATGACTGAAGTCAACCCATGCGGAGAAGAGCTCCATCACCTCACACGTGAGCCCAGTGCCCACCTGCCTCAGCCGGAAGAGCATCCGTGAGTGGTCCCCGCCTGTGATCTGGTCCAGGAGGTCGTCCACCAGCTTCTTGCTGTAGCTCCCGGCATCCTTCACAAACTCCTGCAGGCTGGAGGGGCCGCGAGAGCAGGCTGGGACCTGCGTTCCTCACCCTCCTGCCCTGGCCACCCACCCCTGAGGTCCAGATGGGGTGGGTGGGGGGTGGACCACACTCAGAGCAACCCCAAAACAAGAAAGGTAAAGGCAAAGCAAAGCAAAGAACGAGGCATCTGCACACCTAAGTCCCTCATGCTGACTTTTATGAGAGCACTCATGTCTGTTTTGGGCTCAGAAACACAATCAGATTAAGGAAAAAGCACTGGGTGGGCTGGGAGCACCTCTGGGGTCATTTTGGACCATAAGGAAGAGAGACAATCCTAAACCAGACTAATGAGTTTAAAACAGAGGCCACAAGTTGAGAACAGAAGCCAGGAGCAGAACTCACAGCCCGAGCAACACAGCCAGGCCAAAGCCTGAGGGGCCCTGACGGCAAAGCCTTCACACGGCTGTGGGCCTGACTCCGCACCCAGCGTCCGGCTGCCTGGATCAAGGGCAGCTGCCTGGACTCTGCACCCAGTGTCCGACTGCCTAGACTCTGCACCCGGTGTCCGGCTGCCTGGACCAAGGGCAGTGGGCCCCAGAGCCATGCGCTGGGGCAGAGCGACACAGGGTCACCACCTGGGAGGCCACCCTCCACCACCACACCTTCTTGGTTTTCCTCCTTTAATTGTTTTCGCACAAACATCGGGGGTCAGCTATTCATTTACTGTATTAGAGACTAGCTGATTTCTGTGTGTTCTTCAAAAACACTCCACGTTGTTTTTGGAGTAAGACAAACACCTAACATGGGGAGATGCCATTTCTGCAGTTCTGTAATAGAGAACCTCTGGACGGCCGTGACCCTGGCTCTTCCTGGAGCACGATGGGTCACACCAGGCTCTGGCAGGCTCCGGCCTGGATCATCATCCCCTTGAAACCCTGGGCCAGTTACCTGAGCTTCGAGGCCGCCAGCAGAGGCCACAGTCATTTTACTGAACACAACCACGGCCTGCAGCCAGGAACCGATGCCCTCCTGCCCGCCACAGACGCTGCCTGGCCCCCACCCACCTCAGTGCGCACTGCACGCCCGTCTCGTCTCCGTAGGCCGAGTACAGCAGCTCCACCTCGTCAGCCTTCAAGTCACCAAACACGGAGTTGTTGTGCGTGGAGAGCGCAGTGCTGGCACTGGAGAGGAAGGTGACTGGGGGGTGCAGAGGCCGAGGTGAGGCAGACACACAGGCCGCGCATAGGCCACGTCTCCAGGGGCCCGCAGAGGACGAACAAACCAGAGCCTCGCGTGGAGCCCACGTGCCCCCTACACCCAGCACCGTGTTCTCAGGAACCTCCAGGCGTGGGTCTCTCCACTGCCTACAGTGTCATGACTCCCCAAGTGGAGGAATCGTTTGTTGGAGGAAGTTTAAGTGGCGTCACTGGACCACCATTCGGAGAGCAGCCTGGCGCAGGGAGGAGCCCCCACCCTGGCAGATGCGGAGGCGGGGCCTGCCTGCTGGGCTCCAGCTTCCGCACTTCCCAGGACCCCCAAGCACGACGGGACCCAGAGCCAGGCCTGACACAGCAGCTACTGGGCTGGGGGGGGGGGGTCCTCACCTCGACTCCTCCGTTCCTCCCGGAAGCCCAGCGTGGTGAAGCCGGGCAGTAGCTTGCTGGACAATGAGCTCAGGTCCACCGGGTGGGTCTCCTCCTCTGCAAGGGACCAGAGCCGTGAGCAGGCGGCCCCCAGCCGCAGGCAGTGGCGGCGGCATGTGGGAGCACAGCCTGGGGCCCCCGGGACCATCTGAATTTGGGCCTACACAGCCAGCAGCCCCTCTCAAACCTTGGCTGCCCACAGTTTCACAGTGGAAGGCCAGCAGTCGGCCCATCACACGGCAACACAACCCCAATCCCATGCCACAGGCCCCACCTCCGAGACCTCAGTCCACGTGTTGCAGGAGCAACAGAGTCGCCTCCACCTCCCAAGAGGCCTGCGGGCAGTTCCCATGGGGACTGGGGCCTGAGAGGACTCCATGTCCCCGTCAGAGCCTCAATCTCACGTTCAGAGGACCAGCTTGCCTGTTCTCTTTCATTGAGAACACTACGATTCACTCCAGCTGACAATTAAAGTAGTCAGCACCTGCCCTCTGCATCCACAAATTGCATCCTGCCACGTGGGCAATGGGACATGCCTCATCTACACGTCAGCAAGGAACAGGAGGCCCTCAGGCAGGCCGGTCAGCAAATGGGACGGGGCGGGGAGCAGGCACGCACCGTCAGCATCCCGCCCAGCCGTGCTGACCACGCTGTAGAGCAGACTGCCGTCTCCATTCTTCTTCAGGTAGCCCATCTGCAACAGAGCAGCTTGAGCGCCTGTGCCCCCAACCCCCGCAGCCCCCAGGCCCCCCGCACCCCCAACCCCCGCGGCCCCTAACCCCCTGCCCAGGGCTCCTCCGAAGCAGGGCTCCCTTGAGGGGCCAGGAGAACCACGGCCTCTGAGGACAGCCAGTCCCGAGTAAAGCCTGAATGGCCACAGAGCTCCCTGTCCCCCAGAGACCACAGACACACCCCATGCCGTAAGCACACGAACCCAGGCACACGTGTGCCATGGAGGAGCTGCTGAGCTGGGCTTCTAGCACCCTTGTGACCAGGGGCTTCGAGGACACGACACTCCCCAGAAACAGCCTTTTCCAGGAGCCAGAAGCCTGACCAATGTGAGCTGGGGCAGGGCCTGGTCAAGGAGACCAGAGGCCCCACCTCCACACACATGGAGCCTGCCTCCGTCTAAACCAAGGTCCACCCGGGAACAGAGCCCTTCGCAGGCCAGGGTGGCCCAGACCAGGAGCAGCCCCATGCGATGGTGCAGGGGAGCCCAGGGATGGGACGTGGGCGACGGCAGGTGGCTCCTCGCTGCAGCCACGAACTTGCAAGGAGCAGAGAGGACCCACAGGTGCGGGCAGACCTGGAGCTTCCAGTGTGAGCACAGACGGAGGTGGCCATCCCAGGACGGACACCCTGGTCTGCGAGCAATCAGTGCTCAGTGTGGAAACGCTGGCTCCGGGGCTGAGGAGCCACCGCAGCACGCCACCACACGGGGACCTCACACCGTACAGCAGGCGTGTGCACACCAGCAGGAACAGGAGACTTAAGACGCGATGTGTCTCATGTAGCCTGACACATCCCAACTGCGACCCCTTGATGGTTCTTTACGTAAAACCCAACACACCCTCTGCAGACTTGGTGTAAATAGAAAGTTCAAGTAGGTTTCCACACACACTGTGCGAAAATAAAACATCAGACACACCAGGTCAAACAAAACACCAGGGCTAACTAACTTTGGTCTTTCCTTGGTAACAGTCACCAGGAAGCCTAAAGCCACTCGCCCACGTGATTCCCACATGCCTACCAGATGCCTGTGTCAGAGAGGGGTTGTGCAGAGCAGAGTGGGCCCTCATGGGGACTGGCTCATGCCTGGTTAGACCCATAGAGGCGCAGACACCGAGAACGCAGAAAGGACACGTCACTGTGGAGAGGCAGGGCAGGCTCGGCCCCGGCCTGGAGACAGAGTGTAACCCTCCTCCAGCCAGCGGCCTGCACACCACCTGCCACCCCCGCCCCCAGGAGATGGTCTGCCGGCTGTGGCAGCCGTGGGGACCAGGCGCTAACCCCTCCAGCGACAACGGCAGCAGGACATGGCGGCGCTCTGGCCAGACACTGGCAATGTTGGCCAGTGCTCGGTCGTGCCGACAGGCCAGCACCGGGCAGATGACATGGCCGCCCCCAGGGCACTACCTTGCCACCAGGCACCAGCCGGCTGATCCTGTCCCGGGCCTCGTCGGCTGCATGCTCCACCAGCGCCAGCACATGCTCCTCTGCGGTGCTGTCCGTCAGGCTGCAGGCATTCCCCTCTGGCTCGAACACGCAGCTGTGAGGCAGGGACACACACGAGTCATGCCTGCCCTCCCGGCAGCCCGCGCACCAGGCAGCGGCAGGGGACTCAGGGCGCGCTTCACACCCTTCCTTCTGCTCCTAAACCTCCGCCGGCTATGGTGCGCGGACACCAGCCAAGCAGGCCCCTCGGGTCTCAGCCCCTCCTTCCAGTGGCTCTACAGGCAACAGGAGTCTCGCTGGCAACAGCGTCACTCAAGCACTGAACCGACAGTGGCAGTGATTCTGTGCAGGGTCGGGGCGCTGGCAGTGAGCGCAGGCTGAGAGCAGTCCCCAGACCCCAGAGCGCCCCGAGACGGCAGAGGCAAGAGGGGCAGCTGCCAGCACCCGAGGGAGGTGGTCCCCTCATGGAAGTCTCTGGAAACAGTGGTGGAACCTCTCCAAGGAGTCGGGGGCGAGCCCTCTGGGGTCCCGAGCCTTTGGGAAGGCCCCTCACAGCCAGCCCCTAACTACAGAAGCAGGAGCCTAGACAGGCCCCTACCCACCCTGACCCAAGCTGTCATCCATAACAGAGCCCCCGAGCCTGGGACAGGGAGCCCTGGCCGCCAGCGCGCATCCTGCAGAGAGAGGACCCTCGGGAGTGAAGGGCCAATGAGAATTCACAGGACATGGTAACAGCAGCGCCCGGGCAGCGGGCCTGGCAAGCCACACCCGGGACAGAGCGTGAGTGTGGCCCGCGAGGGTGGCTCATCTCGTGCCCGACACCTGCTGGGGTGGCCGTGACTCTCCTACAGGACCCGTTGCTGCACTAGCATGTGGGGAGCGACGGCTGCAGAGTGGAGAACTGCACCCTCGCGACCGACCCCAGGGCCCAGGGCCTGCTGACAGTCCTAGCAGGATGGTGACCACCACCACAGCCACCGCACTCTCGACCAGGCAGGGAGGAGGGTTGGTTCTGTGTGAACACAGGCTGCAGGCTCCATCCCAGCTGCCGTGAGCAAACTGGGCTGGGACACAGACCCCACCAGCAGCGAGGATGTCAGTGCCTGCAGAACTGGGCAGGCGGGCGGCTCTACCTGATGACTTCTCTACTTGGCCGCTTGGACTTCTTGGCCGTCTCTACGTGCACGGGCACGACTTCGGGGACAGGCTCCTCGGCAGCCGTGTCTTCATTGCCCAGAAGAGCCGCCTGCTGAGAGAAATCCATGTCCTGCATAAACGACATGCTGCGCTTCAGAGCTAAGAGCCGCTCCTGGAACCAGAAAGCACAGAGCAGCGGGCTCGACCTCTCCCTCCGGCCACGGCACCGACGAAGCGAGGGGAGGGGTGGCCACAGCCTCGCCCGGCCTGGCAGCTAACCCTCCGGGGGCAGGGAGCGGCAGAGCACGCCCCCCGAGGCTGGTGAGGCCTGCACTGGTCCTAGATACGTGTCACATGCAGCCTGGCTCAAGGGACAGAGGGGGACCCGGGGCTGGGGCGCTGGGCTCTGGGAGGCAGCCACACAAGAGGAACCAGCAAGGCAGGCCACAAGCCAGCGAGACCCAAGCATCTGGAACTCCGCCCGGAGCCAGCTGGGAGCAGAGAGGGGGGCATGTCTGGAGGAGGGGTGTGCTCACAAGGGCAGCTGGCTGCGGGCTCCCTAGAGCAGAGGGCCCGTGCCGTGGCCAGGGGTGCGTGGACGGAGCATGGCATCCGCTGTGAGCTCCCATTCAGGCGTGAAAGCCAGGGAGGAGGCGGCACTCAGCCGCAGCCCCGCACTCGCCGCCGGAGGCCCCTTACTTTGCTCATCATCTTGAAGCCGGCGTGCAAGATCTTCTTGGCCAACTTGTAGTACACAGTGTCTGGCCTGTTGTATGTCATCGCATTGTCACACATCAGCTTGAAATCTGCCTGAAAAGAAAAGAGACGATTCACCAGGTGTGGAACACCACACAGATGACAAAAAGACTCAAGATTCCTATTAAAAGAAGCCAAAGGAAGACACTGAAACACACTGGAAAGTAAATGTGGCTCTCCCACTTAAAGAAGAACTCTCCTTTAATTTATGGAAATTGTTTTCAGCTCATTTCTGTTACAGCTTATTGTAAGATACTGAGTGCACTTCCCTGTTTCACATAGTAAATCCCTGTAGGGAACCGTTTGTATCTGTTCATCCCAAACTCTTAGTTTGCTCCTCCAACCCCACCCTTTCGGCAGCCACCACTCTGTTCCCTGTATCTGTTCTGACAAGTTCATTTGTGTCATCTCTGTAAGTGATGCCATATAACATCTGCCTGACTTGCTTCACTTAGTATAACCTCTAATTTCATCCATGTTGCTGCAAATGATAACATTTCGCTCTTTTATATGGCTGAGGAATTCAAGAATCATTTTTAAAATCTTTGTGAAGTTTTCATAACTGTTCATTAGTCTTCACTTGCAGAAAAATACCTGAACGAGAAGCTTGTCAAACTGTGTGGTCCTTCCTGAATGTAGCACACACACTTCACGGGAGTGAAATGCTGGTTCCTCCGCTTCTTTCCTGACCTGCCCCCTTCCCTTCCTTGGAAGGGACTCAGACATTAACAGGAACAAGAACCAACAACAGGTTCTTTTAAGCAAAGCAGAGGGATAAATTGAGAGGTGGGCATGCCCTCTATCTCTGAAGTTTTTTCATAGAATTTAAAATTCTGCCTATAGATGGTTACTCTAGTACCATCAGAAAAACACCTTTCCCTAAAATAAGCGAACAACTTACACTAAAGGTAAACGCCCTGAAATGTCAGTATTCTGTCACCCTTGCCAAACTACTCAGGGCACACCTGACAGGTGAGTTAGACCTCAGGATGACAATGACTGCTAAGGTAGTGCATGCCATCTGCAGTCCTTCCCTCACCAGGCCAGTGTCCCCAGGGCTGGGCTGAGGCCATAAAGCCCCTGTGTCGCAGGTCCCAACTGTGACAGGCTCAGGGACAGGGTGACGCTCTTCACATCTCAGCTTTGTCTCTGGGTGGCTGACCAGACTGGGTCCACAGGTGGATGGGTGCACTTCAGGACACAGATACAGGTAACCACCTACCCAGGAAAACTTTCTTTTCTCCCACCCACCCTTCAGTCACCGATCAGCCAACACTTTCAGTGAGTTCTCCAGTAAACAAAAATAGGAAAGCTAAGGTTGGTCAAAGTGAACAGAACGTGAGACAGAAATGCAACACCTTTTTCTAAATGGCATCATTGCCAACAAAGTCAAACATCTGTTCTGAAGTTCCCCTGAAGCTGAATGCCAAAGAGCAGCTTTTACCTTTCACAGCCAGTGCTGGAAAACAGAGTCAGCAACAGAGTACTCAAGAGAAAAAAACCATGATGCTAAAAAATTTAAACTCCCAGTTAACTACATTAGAAAAATTACACTGCAGGTCAAATCAAACACACCTTTGCTTGACCTAACATGTTCATTTACGCCAAAATACTAACTTAAGAAACACATGTCTACTAGCACACAAGATACGGGCTAGCTTTTAGACCAAAACAGGAAGAAAGTCACAACTGACCTCTGTACTTTCAAAACACTAACCCAACACAGACACACCCACAAAGCTTGCAAATGCAAGCAACCAAAGCTGTGTGAAGGGTCCGTATACATGAATACACAAGGAGCTTCCTGGTGAAGATTTTAGGAGGTGAAATGATCTACCTTAAACTCCGTGACTGACTTGTACTCATTAGCTATGATCTTGTCTTTCATTGTGCCGAAGTCCATTGGGTGTTTTATTATCATCGAGTACCCAGGAGCGATTGCATCCGTGACAGGAAAAGCAAAAAATCCATGAGGATCTTTTCTGAAAACACAAACATCTTTATTTAAACTGGAAAAACCCAAAGATTTAAGTGTTTGAACAAAACACCTCACGGTAAAAAATCTGATGCAATTAACAAAAATTTAAGGTTGCTTCTTAAAATTAACAAAATTTATGCTCTTTCAGACTGTGGTATTTTGGATATGCTAAAAACTCCAAAACTACTGTCCTGGGTCCCGTCATGACCCCACCCATGGCATCTGACCTCTGGTGCCAACTTGGGGTTCCTGGAACTCTGAGCCCTGCTCCCACAGGCATGCCCAACCCCCGCCCCCCACCGTGAAAGCAGGAGCACATGGAGAGAAGAACCCCGACGGCCCCAGCAGGAGCCCCTCTGAAGCGCCCTTTACCTCTGCAGCTGGCGGAGGAAGTGCTCCAGCAGCTGCTGGATAGGCGTGCTCTCGTTCTCAGCTGCCGATTTAAAAAGGGAAAGAGTAAGTTAAACAAAAGTGTCTTGCTAACACTTCACCGTAAAGAAAACACCGATTTCGTGATCCTTATCAATCTATCTCCTGTACCAGTGTTCCAGACTCACATGAGAAGCGGATGAGAAGGTGAGCAGACCCATGCATGGTCCCCACCCAGTGCAGCTGGGGAAAGAGGCAGAGACCCAGCAGCAGTCCCCCAAGACCCCTCTGAGACAACCAAGATGGGCTGTCATGCATCACCCTGTCCCCAGCCCCCACCCCTCCTGGGCCTAGGACATTCCAGACAAAGTAAGAAGACGCAACCAAGACTTTGAACGGAAGTTGACAATGAATGCCTTGGCAGCATTTGACTTGAACTCTCTGGTCGTGCTGCTTCTGCTCACTAGTAAAATGGGGACAAAATGGGGGTTCTTGTGAGGACTCTATTAACTACACCTCTGGGCACACAGCGTGAAAAACACTATTTTCAGCGAACGTGAACACAGCAGTCAGTCAGGTTTCCCTCCACAAGAGTACGTATGTATGCGGCTTTCCCTGCTGTGTCCCCAAGGCTGCACCCAGAGCCCCATATCCGGGGTTCTAAATGCTCTTCTCCACCGAGGAAACAGGGTCCTTGGAGGAACTGGCTCACTCTGGTCACCAGGGTGACACTGTTGAGAGAGACCAGAAGAGGTCCAAAGAAACATCTGATCACAGGCTTTCCAGGCACACGGGGAGGGTGCTCAACAGGCGGTATGAATGAGGCGAGTGATTACTAGCAACCGCAGGCATTCCACAACCACGTTCAGCTGAGGAGCTGCTGCTCCGCGCCGACCTCATCTCCCCCACAGCAGGCCCAGCAGCCCTGCGTCTTACTGCTCCCCAGGAGCAGGGCTACCAGCAAACACCACCTCCTTGACCGAAAGACAATGTCTCCCCGCTCCTCAGCAAATTAGAGGTGGTCAGACCTCCAGTCGGAGCCAGAGTGCCTCCCCCCAGAGGCGCCTGACAGTCTGAAACCTGAGGGAACTGCCCACACAGATCAGTGGGGGTCTGAGCTTTCCAGAAGGTTTCCCCAGCTGAAGCCAGCAAAGCTCCCGGGGATCTAAGGGCCCAAACGACTGATGCCAGTGCTGGCCTCCTCCCACCTCTGAGGACCTTCCTGGGGGCTCTCGGGCTGAGAGACCAGGAGCCACGGCGGGCCAAGCCCTGCTCTAGAAGCTCAAAGCAAGCAGCAAGAAACTCAGGCCGGCCCAGCTACTCTGTGAGGCCCTGGAACAGAGAGTGTGGCTCCTTCCGTCCTAGGCGCCTCCCCAAGCCCAAGGGCAGAAAGCCAACCGCTGCTCCCCACGACAAGCCCCACAGCTCCAGGACGCCTCTGAAAGCCGCCACTCGCCTGGCTGTGTCCGGCACGCTCGCACGGGCCGGTCGGGGGGCGGTTCCACCTCCACCTTCTTCCCCGGGTCAAAGTCGTCGGCCTCCCCCTCTGTGTCACAGTGCTCCTTCTCCCGTTTCCGCTTCTTCTCCTCCTACGAGGCAGGGTCAAAGCAGCGAGGGCAATGAAGTGACTTTTAACAGATCTCCTGTTTCTAAGGGGGAGCTGAGAGTGAAAAGCCTCTTCCGGTAACCCTTCTCACCGCAGACCCCACCCTTCCAGAGGCCCTCCACAGGGGCCCAGCAAGAGATGAGAAACAGGAGGCCCTGACTCTGCAGGATGCCCTCCGCCACAGAGAGGACACCCCGGCCCGAGCCCAGGAAGCCCTGGCTCCGTCCACTAGCACCCCTACCCCCCGCTAACCTTTCGTTTCCTCCTTTCTTCATCGTCAAGGTGCTTCTCCTTCTCTGACTTTTTCTTTTTCTTCTTCTTTTTCTCCTTGTGTCTCTCCCGCTCGTGGTCTGACCTGTCATCGTAGTAACTGGAGTCGTGGCCGGACCCTGAGAGTTCCGTCACTTCGCTTCCTCCAACTTTGAGGACCAGCTTCAGGGGCTTCTCCAAGGGCTTGTCTGCATAGTCTGTGGACACAGAGGCGGCTTTCACCACGTGCGCTCATGGAGACCGCTCAGCAGCGCACACTGCTACCCAGAAGGCGGCACCTCGGCCCAAGGTGAGGGGACACCGGGAGGTCACTGAGGTCCGGGAAGGTGGGAGGACAAGCCCAGCTGAGGCGAGCAGCAGGGCACTGCCAGAACCAGCAGAGAAAGATGGTGGTGAGTGCAACTGACGGTAGTAGGAGGCTCCTTCCCCTCCCCGCCTAGTTATCCTCCACCGGCCAAAAGAGGGGTCTCCAGGCCACTGTCGGAGGAACCAGACCGCGCCTGGGGCCCCGGGGCCCAATCCCGGCCCGTTAGCTCTGGCCCCGGGTCGCCCCCTTCCCGCCCAGCCGCAGCCCCCCGTTGCGTAATCCCTGACACCAGGAGCAGAACGTCGCGCATTTCACTCTCAGCTCCCCCATGCAAACAGGAGGTCTGTTAAAAACCACTCATTGCCCTCGCTGCGGAGAGAGACCTCAGGAAACACGGCCGAAGAACAGGGATGCTCCACACTTTTCTCCAGGGCGCGGCGACAG
>CM035283.1:497954-515032 GCA_020226075.1 Hydropotes inermis
GACCCACCCGCTTGCGCCGGCGCTTCCGGGTCAGGGGGCGGTGCGCCGCGCGCGGCAGGTTTGAAGCGCGCGGGGCGCCGCCTGAGGGCCCAGGCCGCTGAGGTGGCGGGTCGCTGCGCGAGGTGGCGGGGGCAACGGGGCGGCCCGGTCCCCGCGGCTCCCAGCGGCAGCGCCGCCATGGACGAAGCTGTGGGAGATCTGAAGCAGGCGTTGCCCTGCGTGGCCGAGGCGCCCACGGTCCATGTGGAGGTGCACCAGCGGAGCGGCAGGTGAGCCCTGCCTCGGCCCGAACCTGGCCGTTTCCGACCTGACGGGACGCTGCCCCGAGCCCGCCCCGAGGAGACCCGCCCTGACAGGGTCGGCCCAGACCCCGGCCTCCAGCCCCGGCGAAGCCGGCCCCGGGGACTCTGAGTTTTGGGAAACGCCTCTGCGCCCTCACCCTCACCCTTGCCCACCATCCCCTTTCCCCGGCCAGGCCCTCGGGACGATGGGCCCCGGAGGTGCTGGCGGCTGCGGGTCTCCGGGAGCTGGGGGCTTGGGGCGCGGACATCGTCGCAGGGGCCGCTGGAGGGCCTGGGCCCTCGGGGAGGCAGCGAGCTCGGTGGGTAGGGGCTGAGGGTGGACCCCAGGCCGGGAAACTCCTCTGGGGCCCCCAGCTGCGGGCATTTCATTCCCCCCTGATTGGCTGCTGTTTCCCAGCTGTGGAGCTGGCACCTAGGCAGCAGTTCTAGCTTGGTGACCAGCAGCCCAGGTGGCACCGACTCCGCCTTCACTCCCTGCCTCTGAGGGGCCTGGGCAGAGTCCTTGGGCAGCTTCCCTGGGTCACATAGCCTGCAGTTACCGTCAACCCGTAGTCGGTACAGGATCACTCCCATGTAGGCACTCCCGCCAGCGCTATCCATGGGTGTATTTTCCCCACTATGCTCTGTTTTGTTTTTAATCACTCTTTCTTAAGATGTTGATTTTTTTTTTTAAAACTCAGATCTGATTTTATGTGTTTTGTGTTCCTAGCACTGCAAAAAAAGAGGATATAAAGCTGAATGTTAGAAAACTACTCAACAGGCATAACATTGTGTTTGGTGATTACACCTGGTCTGAGTTTGACGAGCCTTTTCTGACCAGAAATGTGCAGTCTGTGTCTATTGTTGACACAGAATTAAAGGCTAAAGATCCACAGGTAACTTAATTCTCAGAGCTAAGAAACAGTTAACCCGTAGCCCAAGAACATGAATTTGCTGTTTTGATAGTGTGTTGTATAGATTTATTTGATTTTTTTCTCATCACAGCCCATTGATTTGAGCATGTGCAATATTGCACTTCACATCTTCCAGCTGAATGAGGATGGCCCCAGCAGTGAAAACCTGGAGGAAGAGACAGAAAACATAGTTGCGGCACATCACTGGGTTCTGCCTGCAGGTATCTGTGACAGTAACAGTTAGGTGGCGCACGCCTAGAACCAGAGGGTGGAAGACAGCACACACCTCAGCCTCCGAGATATTGTGTGTCTGTTGTGTAGTTTTAGGGCGTCTTATCTGTTAGGAAATAGGAAGTATGTCACAAGAGAGAAAAGTAGAAATTTCCAACATGAGACTACTTGGATGGGTCTCTCAAAGCCAGTGCTAATTGAGGGTTATTACGCTGTTGCTCTTCTCTCCTGCCCAGTTGGTCGGTCTGGCTGGACGACTCCTTCCTCCTACCTTCTCTGTGTTTCTCTGTGATAATGGGATCTAGCAGGCTGAATGCCACGTCTAATCCAGGTTAGGCCTGATGTCCTGAAAGCTAGACTCCACCTGCCACTCAGCCCTGCCGGAGTGTTGGCCTGTGGGGAGAGTGGTGAGTTCAGGATCAGTGCTTGGGTCTACGCACAGGTCCACAGAAGGTTCATTACCTACCCAAAGTCACATGTGACTGCCACTTACTCAAAATCTTTAACTTACAAATGACTTTGAAAGTTTAGCTTCTCTGTAACCAGAATTGTAGCTTGCTGCATCTGGAGCAGTTGAGGATATCAGCGGCTCAGGGTGGACGTAACCAGTAGGTGCAAGGCTTGCTTTCCTAACATTTGGTTTTGTTTTGTTCTCTCAGCTGAATTCCATGGTCTTTGGGACAGCCTGGTGTATGACGTGGAAGTCAAATCTCACGTGAGTTGTGCTTTTTCCAGAAAGGCTTCCATATTTCAAGTGAATCATTATTGTGTTCTCTCTAGCACCTCTTATCTCATGTGGGCTTCTAGGAGTGCTGCTAGTCAGCACCCCATGCCTTGGGAGTCTGTCTTCTGTCCTAGGCGTCTCCTCTGGGCTTGCTCTGAGTGGAGCTGTACTCTGGGGAGTTCCCCTCAGGGGAAGGGGGAGGTTTCAAAAGTGAACCCACTTGCACTGGGTCATACTCCTTAGGAACCTGTGGGCTGAGACGGCAGTGTCAAGGAGCAGAGCAGGTGGGCGATCTGAGCGAGTACCACCATGTCTGAACCTCCTTCAAGGGGACGAGTCCTTCTGCACACAGATGGGGGAGGAGAGGACACTAGAAGTCTGACCTCACTACCCCTGTCACCCACCCCGGCTCCCCTAGGAGCCACGGGGACCCCAGAGCCCCAGCTGTTCTTTTAACAAACACAGCTTGTCCACTGCTGTGTCCCAGAGGAACGAACTCACTGACTGGGTGTAGCCCTTAGTTGTTTTGTGTGTTCTTTGCATTGTAAATAAGTGATCTTAGAGTTTACTTTTATCCTTGTAACAGTCACACCCAGCACGTGTCCTCTTAGATTTTAAGACACCTTCTGAGGTGAAAGCCTGAGTGTGCCTGGTGGGCTCTGAAGACTCTCCTTCCCTCTGCTCATTTAGAACACATTCAGCTGAACCTTTGCTCTGCCAAGGACTTTACTTCTGTCTTTCCTTTCTTCACGCAGCTCCTCGACTATGTGATGACAACTTTACTGTTTTCGGATAAGAATGTCGACAGCAACCTCATCACCTGGAACCGGGTGGTGCTGCTTCACGGTAAGCGTTTTGGTTTCATTTGACAAAATGAAACTGCATGGAGTCAGGCTTTTCTTCCTGCCTTTGTCCTGCGAAAGTTACAGCTCCTTCTTCCTAGTGGAGCCAGTTGTCCCAGAATGTCCTCCTCTGTGAAGCCAGTCATGTGCACACTCTCTGCACTTTGGTTACTTGACCCTTCATAGGGCAGCCACCTGATCATTCCTTGTGACTTTTTATGCTGTTATTCAGCTTTCCAAATATCTGCCTTGTTTCCCCACTTGGTTATGGGTGTCTCAGGATAGCAATTGCCTTGTATTTCTTCATAGTTTCCTTGGAGTTTCTCTTGATGGATAATAAACTGCAAAAGCCCCCACTTCACAGAACTGTCTAGTTCTGGGAAGAGAATACTGGGTTTTTTTTGTTGTTGTTACTATCCCAGGAGAGAAAAAGAACCGAGAGAAAGCCCAAATTATAGTGAGATAAGAGCTATAATTAAAAGAGTAATTAGCTTCTTTATACAATGAAGATTGTAGGCTTGTGTTCAGTTTTATGAAAACAGTGTCTTTAGTGTCTTTAGAATATCTTGGCAAATTTTCTTAATACTAGAGTCAGAGGGTAATCACAAGGTGTTTTACATAGTGCAGCACAGTATTTCCCATTAGAATTGGTTATCGATTTACATGTGAATTACGGAAAATGCCAAGGATCAGAACCGAATGTCGTCATTTTCTGTTGGATGTGGTCGTGCTCCCACAGCCGTGCCCTCAGAGCTCCTGTCCGCTGCTGTGCTGAGGGACGTGCAGGGCTCAGGCCTTGCCCCACCGCTCTCCCTGTGCAACTTGGGTTCAGGCCCACGTGTGCAGAGCTGGAGTGAACGATGCTGGTGCCGTGGGCTTCAGGAACAGCAAACACCAGTGCCTGAGGTCCCAGTGGTTACCAGGAAAGGTTTGTTTGACCTTTGAAAAGTGGGTTTTCATAATCAGCAGATTTCACAGAAGACATGTAGGGACAGGGAGGGTTTCAGTGAAGATGGTAAGAAAAGCAGAGTGGATACAGGCCAAGAAGCTCCTGGTGATGTTTTCTAGCATTTACGCTGTTAACAGATTTCTCAGCAACTTAAGCAATTCTTGTGATGATAACATTTATAGTGTTACAGTCTGTTCCTTATGTTATATCCTGTGAATAATACAGCTACTGTTTCAAGAAATCTGTTACAGCAGTAACTTAAAAACTTGTTTGCATTTTGTTACAGGTCCTCCAGGAACTGGAAAAACATCCCTGTGTAAAGCTTTAGCCCAGAAATTGACCATCAGACTCTCGAGCAGGTAACTTGGGTAATTCGAGAGAGGAGAGCCGCTGAAGTGGGTTTGCTCTGTTTTCAGCTGTAATTACGGGAGGAGCTGCTGCTATTTTTAAATCATCTTACATGAATAGTAGGTGTCTCAGTGTAATTTAATGAGTCCTTCTGTACTCACATAGTCTTGTGCTCTGAGTCCAGTCCTCTTAAATGTGCTGAGACTCACTCTGTGACCAGCACGGGATCGCTTGTGGTGCCGCCCCATGTACACTTCAAGGAGCGCTCTCTGCTCGCGTTCGGTCGACCATCCCATGGTTGCTTGATGTCTGTGCTGACAATCTGTCTGCTGCCCTGTCACTTCCTGGGAGGAGTGTCCAAGACTAGTGCTGGGTTTGTCTGCCACTTCCTGAGTGTAGTCCATTTAGAGATGTATGGTTTCACTACATTTGGAGAGTGCTTGGGCATTACCTCTTCAACTAATTCCCCTGCTCTGCCCCCATTTGTGGGGGTCCATTCATTTACATATTAGACTGTCTGTTGCTGTCCCGCAGGCCACTCATGTGCCCTTTCATCTTTTCTCAAGTTTTAAAAATTTTCTGAGTTTCGTTTTGGATAGTTTTCTGCAGTATCTGATCTGCTTTTACGTCTGTTCAGCGAAATTTCCATCTCTGAGAGTGATTTTCTTGTCTGAAGATTGTTCAGCTCTATTTATGCTTGTAAGCTCTGTCTACCAATTCCATCCTTATTATCACTTGGGTCTGGTTACGAGTCACATTTTCCTGCTTCTTGGCGTGCCAGATAATTGTTGAATGTGGACATAATGATTTGCAGTGACTGGATTCTCTTGTTTGTCTTTAACGACCACAGGATTTTATTCTGACGGGTTTGGGTACTTGTGTTTGGTGTGATCCTTTTGAGGTCTGTTTTTAATCTTTTTCAAGAGTGGTCTCAGTGTGGCCTAGACCTCACCCTCAGGAGGGCCCTTCTGGGTCTGAGTGAGCCCCTGAATGAGCAGCGAGTACCCTCGCCCCTGGGGTCTCAAGCACTCCCGGGCTCTAGCACTGAGTTCCGTCCTCACACACTGCTGCCCCATGATAGTCGCCGGGCTTCATTCCTGCATGTCTCTCTCCTCTCTGGAACTCTGCTCTGTAGCCTCCAGACACCTCGGCTCCTTGAACTCTGGCCTCTGTCTCTTCAGCTCAGTGGCCTCTCCTCTTGGGTCCCCCCCAGTGTCACGCCAGGCAGGAGCTCAGGGCTGTCGCGCTTGCCCCTTGCCCGCCTTCCAGGTTACAGTCCCTGATTCTCTTGTCTGGCACCCTTCACAGACATTGTTTCACTGTTTTGTCTAGTTTTCTAGTTGGTTAAGGCAGAAGGTAAATCACCCTTTTAGCCTAGTATGGCTTCAGAAAAGGAAATCCTGTGAGATTTACTTTTAAATCTGTTTTCTTTTCAAAACTGTCTTAAAAGTAGGGAAGTTGCTCTATTTCAGCCCTTTGTTTTATGCTCAGTATCTTGACCTTTGTCTTGACATAGTGAAACACATCTGTGTTTGATAATCTCTGAGGGCAGTTTCCTGAAACGCCGGAAGGTGAAGGTGTTATTACAAGAAATGTGACGTTTTCCAGTACAGAGATCTGGAAATTGGTATTTATTTTGTGGCAAAAAGAAGCCTTAGCAAGCCTTTTTTGCTTTATTAACTAAAGTCTACTTTACCTAATAATCAAAATGCTTTATGATTAATTTTGTGTAATATTCAACCCAATCTATATTAAGTTGTCTATCTCCCCCTTCTCCTCTTTTGTAAACAAAATTACTAAATGATGTTTTTCAACTGGAAAGTCAGTGATACTTTTTAAAGTAATTATTTTTCTTCTGTGGACTCGCAACATGAAAGAAACTGTAAAAAAGATCTGGGAGTTGGCTTCTCTGCTGGCCCTTTCCTGTTTGATTTTAATCAGAACTAAGTGCATCCAGAGCCCTCACTGACTCCATGGTAGATGGGGTATTAGTGTTGGATTTCAGACAGTGTGTGTCCAGGTTCCCTTTGAGTTTTCCAGGGCTCCAGGTTTGAGGGAAGTGATTTTGTGCTGGAAAACAAATTCTCACATTCCTTAGGGTTTTGTGGAAGAAGAAAAAAATGTTCAGCTGTGTCCAAAAGACTTTTGGTGCTTATGTTTTGATTTGCCATGTTAATACAGGTAATGGTTTTTGAACATAGGAATATAAATTATAAGTAGACTAAAAGCAGTATTAAGAATTAATTGTATTTAACTAGTTGTATTAACTATTGGAGAAGGAAATGCTAACCCACTCCAGTATTCTTGCCTGGGAAATTCCATGAACAGAGGAGCCTGGTGGGCTACAGCCCATGGGGTCTCAGAGTCAGACATGACTGAGTGACTAAACAAGCAAAAGAGTATTAAGTATTCTTCAGTTCAGTTCAGTCGCCCAATCATGTCTGACTCTTTGTGACCCCATGGGCTGCAGCACACCAGGCTTCCCTCTATCACCAACTCTCAGAGCTTGCTGAAACTCCTATCCATTGAGTTGGTGATGCCATCGAACTGTCTCATCCTCTGTTGTCCCCTTCTCCTTCTGCCTTCAGTCTTTCCCAGCATCAGGGTCTTTTCTAGTGAGTCAGTTCTTCACATCAGGTAGCCAAAGTATTGGAGCTTCAGCTTTAGCACCAGTCCTTCCAATGAATATTCAGGACTGATTTCCTTTAGGATCAACTGGTTTGATCTCCTTGCATTTCAAGGGACTCTCAAGAGCCTTCTCCAAGAGCACAGTTCAAAAGCATCAATTCTTTGGTGCTCAGCTTTCTTTATGATCCAACTGTCACATCCACACATGACTACTGGAAAAGCCATAGTTTGACTACATGGACCTTTGTCGGGAAAATAACATCTCTGCTTTTTAATAGGCTGTCTAGGTTGGTCATGGCCTTTTTTCTGAGGGGCAAGCGTCTTTTAATTTCACGGCTGCAGTCACTGTCCTCAGTGATTTTGGAGCCCAAGGAAATAAAGTCTGTCGCTGTTTCCATTGTTTCCCCATCTATTTGCCATGAAGTGATGGGACTTGATGCCATGATCTTAGTTTTTTGAATGTTGAGTTTTAAGCCAACTTTTTCACTCTCCTTTTCACTTTTCATCAAGATGCTCTTTAGTTCGTCTTCACTTTCTGCCATAAGGGTGGTGTCATCTGCCCTCTGAGGTTACTGATATTTCTCCCTGCAATCTTGATTCCAGCTTATGCTTCATCCAGTCTGGTATTTCACATGATATATTCAGCATATAAGTTAAATAAGCAAGGTGACAATATACAGCCTTGACGTACTCCTTGCCCAATTTGGAACCAGTCCATTGTTTCATATCCAGTTCTAACTTGCTTCTTGACCTGCATACTGGTTTCTCAGCCAGACAGGTCAGGTGATGTGGTGTTCCCATCTCTTGCCCTCACAGGCAAGTCTGGTTCAGTCTCTTGTGGGGTCACTGTGCCTTTCTCCTGGGTACACACACACAAGGTGTTCACTTGTGCCGTCTGAGTGTCTCTGGAAGGCACGGGGTTTCGTTCCAAATGTGATCTTTGCCCTCCTGCTGTCTTGCTGGGGCTTCTCCTTCAACCTTAGACGTAGGGTGTCTTTTTTTGGTGGGATCCACCATTCTTCTGTTGGTGGTTGCTCAGCAGTGAATTGCAATTTTGGAGTTCTCACAGGAGCAGATAAGCACACACCCTTTACTCTGCCATCTTAGCACCATTTTTTTCTTGCTTTAATTCAAATGAAGATACCATTCAGTTTGAGACATTTAGTTTGCTCCAACTAGAACCATTGATGTTGACACATCTTGTCAGATTGTTCATAACTATTAGTATGCAGTTTGCAGGTACCTCATCCTGGGTCAGTAGTAACAGAGCAGTCATTCTCAGCCTGCTGGCCACTTAAGCAGTGTTGTATTATAGAGACAGAGGTGGTTGCTGCCAGGGATGTTTTGGGACTAACTTGTAATGATTGCTCTCTCTTTTTTTTTAAACCATCTTAGGTACCGATATGGCCAGTTAATTGAAATTAACAGCCATAGCCTCTTTTCTAAGTGGTTTTCAGAGGTAAGTGTTTATACTAATCCCGGTTCTCTGGATTGTCCACCACACAGTTGAAAACTTGTCCAGTAGATTAGGCAAACTTTTTCAAGAACTTGAAACAGGAATGTGAACAGGGGCCGACTGTATAGTCAGAGGAAAGTTCCAGAGCTTAGTGATAACCTGGAAACCATCTGAGGCCTGAGAGGACCCTCTGCTTGTCACCTCCAGACCTGGGCTGGGGCACGGGGCGTTCAGTGTTACCTGAGGAGGGAGGGGTCACCTTCCGATGGGACCGCACCCTCAGCTCGAGCCTTGTTCGCCAGCTGTGAACTGAAGCACTCAGGCCAGGTGATGGCACAGGTGCCCCTCAGCTCTGGAAGGCTCTGCTGCAGGCCCCCCATGTCAGATGGTGCCCCTGGAAGATGGCGGGTGGGGACAGGAGTCCTGTAGGAGGGGCACCTGGCTGACTTGCACCCAAGACCCAGCACGTCCAGGACCACTGGGGAGGGAAAGGTGGGAAATGGGGCCGAGGTGTGGGTGTGGCAGCGGGCCTCTGGGTTTCCTGCAGACCTGGCTTCTCTGATTCAGGGAGTTTTCCGAGGGGCCTTGTGGGGCCATCTAGGGTCAGAGCTCAGCCAGATGGAGACAGCAGACGCACATGTGCGCCAAGCAGCTTGAAGAGTACACGTTGATAATAAGGAGTGTTTTGTTTCCAGAGTGGCAAGCTGGTGACTAGGATGTTCCAGAAGATTCAGGACTTGATTGATGACAAGGATGCTCTGGTGTTTGTGCTGATCGATGAGGTGGGTGTGTTCACACCTGTGACTGGAGGAAGCGCAGGACTGGGTGGCCTTTCATGTTTCTGACACCACCAGCCCCATGTTTGGCCAGCCTCCACGGGCTGTGTCCTGGAGTCCTAGCCCCGGGGATCCTCACAAGCCCTCGGTGTGGTGTTCACGTGCCCACCCCCACCCCCCCGTCCACTTAGCTGACCACCCTGCCACTCTGTGCCCACAGGTGGAAAGCCTGACCGCTGCCCGTAACGCATGCAGGGCAGGTGCCGAGCCTTCGGATGCCATCCGTGTAGTCAATGCTGTCTTGACCCAAATCGATCAGATTAAAAGGTACCACTGCACACGCATACCCCCGGCCTTACTCCCAGCTTTGCCAGCTCAGGATGCGTCTGGCATTGTGTCTAGGCACTGTCTTCTCTATGTTTGAAGCAGCATGTGCTACATAAGCTTTTTAGAAATTAAGCACTTTTTACGTTATTGAAGTGTTAAAAATGCACAGCAAAGATTTGGTGTGGGGAGAAGGTACCCACTGCTCAGAAAAGGGGGTCTCCCTGACCCCCGTCCAGTACCCCAGGAGGAGTGGAGATTTGTCTCTGCAGTTTCTCTTACCTTCCTTGCCTCACGTGATTAAGGCCCGCTCTGGTGACCGTTTGTGAAAAGCCCGTTCCCGGCACGTGGCTCCCAGCCGTGTGTGGGAGCCCTGTGCACACTCCATGCTCGCCAGCCTCTGCCCAGACTCCTGGGCCCCGTGTGCCTCCCTCACTTGGCTCAGCCCTGCTCACCACTCTGTGGTCAGAGTACAGGGGTCGGTGGGGGGCAACCCTCTAGGCGCTCCACGGCCACAAAGCTGCCAGTGGTCTGTGTGCTGTCTGCAGGCCCGGGGCAGCCCTGCCTCGTCCCCGGGGCTCGAGCCCAGCAGGCCAAGTGGTGTGCTCCCCAGGGTGCCACTGCCCGTTCCATGCTGTCCCCACAGGTGAGCAGACTGGATGGCAGGGTCTCTGGGGAGTGTAGGAGCCGGAGGGGAGGGCCGCTAGTCCCCAGGGTGAATCATGCAGCTCGGCGTCACGGCTGTCGGAGTGGTGAGAGTGTGTGACGGGCAGGTGTGGCCATGCCCAGGCGGGCAGTGTCGGTTCTGGGGCGCAAGGACGCTGCGCAGAGTGAGGGCTTCACGGCAGTGAAGGGGGCAAGGAGCAGTCCAGCAGGGGCCCGTGAGAGCTGTCCATAGGCCGGGAGCTCGCAGAGCAAGAGCGGGGAGGTCTACGCTGTTGCAGCCAGGAGGACCTGGCAGGAGTGAGAGTCAGGCGGAGCGCAAGAAGCAGGGCCTCAGAAGACCTCATAGGGGTGGGCACAGGATGGGAAGCCGGCTGAACACCTGGGCCCTGGTCCTGGTCTGTCCTTACACTGCGTGTGTCAGGGCAGGGGTGGTGGGTCCCTGTGGCCCAGGCTGACTGGGCCCGCCTTCTGCCCACAGGCACTCCAACGTGGTGATCCTGACCACGTCCAACATCACAGAGAGGATCGACGTGGCCTTCGTAGACAGGGCTGACATTAGGCAGTACATCGGGCCGCCCTCTGCAGCAGCCATCTTCAAGATCTACCTCTCTTGCCTGGAAGAGCTAATGAGGGTGCCTTGAGTTTTTTCTCACTTTGCTAAGAACACATTAGCTTTCTTGTGTGTTCTTGATTTGCTGGCATAACTTACAGTGTCTGGTTCCTGTGTAGAAAGAGGTGTCACTCAGCCTGCACCCACCGTCTTACATTGAACACTGTACTTGTTAGGTCTGCAGGTTGAGCTGAGGGAGAAATCACTGACCGATGCTTTTGCTGCCCCATCCTCTGTCCCTGCAGTGTCAGATCATATACCCTCGCCAGCAGCTGCTGACCCTCCGTGAGCTGGAGATGATTGGCTTCATTGAAAACAACGTGTCCAAGTTGAGCCTCCTCCTGAGTGAAATTTCAAGGTGTGTACTGACCTCACTTATTCTTTTTTAAAAATTTTTTTGGAACATAGTTGATTTGCAGTAAATATTGTAGAGCAAAGTGACTCAGTTATACATACATGTATCTACTCCTTTAGATTCTTTTTTATAGGTCACCACAGAGTACTGAGTAGAGTTCCCTATGCCCCACAGTAGATTCTTACCTGTCACCTATTTTACATGTAGTAGCTTGTATGTTATCCAGAGTTGAAGGGCCGACTCATTGGAAAAGACCCTGATCCTGGGAAAGACTGAAAGCAGAAGAGAAGGGAGCGGCAGAGGATGACGTAGTTGGATGGCATCACCTACTCAGTGAACATGAGTTTGAGCTCACTCTGGGGGGGTGGTGGAGGACAGAGGAGCCTAGCGTGCTGCAGCCCGTGGGGTCGCAGAGAGGCAGACACGACTGAGCGACTGAACAGCAACATGTCAATCCCAGTTTCTCAATTTACCCCTCTCCCCCATGTCCCTCTTGTAACCAGAAATTTGTGTCCTAAGTCTCAGTCAGTTTCAGTTTTGTAAGTAAGTTTATCTGTATAATTTTTTAGATTCCATGTACAAGTGATATCATATGATATTTGTCTCTGTCTGTCTTGGTTTACTTAGTATGATAATCTCCAGGTCATCCATGTTGTTGCAAATGGCATTATTTCATTCTTTTTCACTGTGGAGCAATATCCCACTGTGTATGTACACCACGTCGTCTCTGTCCATTCATGTGTCAGTGGAGATCTGGGTTGTTTCTGCGTCTTGGCTATTGTGCATAGTGCTGCTATGAACATAGGGATAAGTATATTTTTTGAATTTTTGTTTTCTCAAGATATTTGCCCAGGGGTGGGATTGCTGGGTCATATGGTAGCTTCATGTTTACGATTTTAAAGAACCTCCATACTGTCCATACTGTTCTCCATAGTGGCTGTATCAGTTTGCATTCCCACCAATAGTGTAGGAGGGTTCCCTTCTCTCCACACCCTTTCCAGCATTTATTGCTTGTAGACGTTTTGATGATTACTGTTCTGACTGGTGTGAGGTGATACCTTACTGTAGTTTTGATTTGCATTTCTCTAATGATCAGTGATTTTGAGCCTCTTTCCATGTGTGTTTGCCATCTATATGTCTTCTTTGGAGAAATGTCTATTTAGATCTTCCACTCATTTTGGGATTGGGCTGTTTGTTTTTTTGATATTGAGCTGCATGAGCTGTTTGTATGTTTTGGAGATTTAATCCCTTGTCATTTGCTTCGTTTGCAAGTATTTTCTCCCATTTCAAGGGTGACCTCGCTCTGACAACCTAGAGAAGCCCATTCTCTTTGGTCACAGGGGTTGCAGTTGCTTGTGGCAGCCGAGGTGGTGATATGGATTGGGTGGCGGAGGCTGAATCCCAGGGCATCTCACCCACAGCAGATGCCCTCTGGCCTCCCCAACCCTGGGCTCCTGGATGGGAGAGTGAGGCCAGCTGCCCTCCACGTGTGCCCATGGACAGCAAGCAAAGCACTGCGCTAGCACAGGACAGGCTCTCAGATTAAGGCTGTCTGTAGCATCGGTGGATTCTTAAGCAATATTTGTTAAGTTTTTACAAATGGCCAAGAAAGTAAGGTGGAGGCTTTTTCTTTGATGAGCAGAGTAAACAGTTAAACAGTCAGGGCACTGGCCTTGGTGCTGTCGGACGGACAGTGTTTGATCCCGCTGCCTGGGTACTGAGAGCCACGAAACATGTGAGAATCCCTGGCACACTTGCCCGAGCCCAGGCTGATAGCACTGGCAAGTGCTCAGGTGGCCCCGGAGACTGAGCTGGGAAGTAGAGCAGAGCCTCTGAAGACAGTTCGAATTTGGATAAACTGGAGAGAGGTCAGGGAGACCGTGTGCGCTATGTGAGGGCCTCAGGTGGGCTGTGTGGCAGACGCCAGGTGCCAGATACGCTGGTGGGGCTTTGGAGAAAGTTGGTTACAGTGGTCAAGGTGGGACAGAGAGGAGCAGTGCAGACTTGTGCAAGAATTCAGAGGTGTGAGCCGGCCTGTACCCACCTCATGGTGCCCTGGCCGAGGCCGTGGGTGGTGTCAGGATCCTGCCCCTCCTGGAGTGGTAGCTGAGGCCTGGGGGAGACTGCCCACCCTCCAAGGGGCTCTAGGGAGAGATCAGGACTCGTCCTGAAGTGCACCGCGGTCTGTGTGGAGCTGACGCCGCGTGCTCATGTTCACAGGAAGAGCGAGGGCCTGAGTGGCCGTGTCCTGAGAAAGCTCCCTTTTCTGGCTCACGCTCTGTACATCCAGGTGAGTGCCTGGGCCCTGGGCCCCTGCTGCCCACTGCCCGCAGGGCTGGCCTCGAGGAGAGTCCCGCCTGCCTCTCTGGGGTTTCCGCCTCCTCTCGTGTTTCTGAAGTGACGGGCCTGGGGGCAGTGGAGGGCTGGCGTGTGTCTGCTTACCTCACTGGCATGTGGGAAGCGCATGCCCAGGCCCTCCCTGCCTGCTCAGAGTGCTTGTGCCCTGGAGATGGGTGCTACCACGCCACCCCTACCCCAAGGGCAAGGACCGCCACAGTGCCGTGTATTTTCCAGGCCCCCACTGTCACCATTGAGGGCTTCCTCCAGGCCCTGTCTCTGGCCGTGGACAAGCAGTTTGAGGAGAGAAAGAAGCTCTCATCGTGTGTGTGACCTGGCCCCCACCTCTGTCCTCGGTGAGCACACCACGGGAACGTGCCATCGGTTCCTCACCGCAGCGGCTGCCCCAGGATACATGAGGCCACGGCTGAGACTTGCAGGCCTGTGTGGTTTAAACTGTGTTGTGCTTACGTGATGTTGCTCAAGAAGTGTGTTGCGTTTACGTACTTTAACTGCATGCTCAAAGACAAAACAGCTTGTTTTCTCTGTTTTGAAGGACGATCATCTGAGCTCAGTGTCTCTTTAAAAAGAACTGTCTAGGTGTCCTGGTTCTATTCTGCTTCTGGTTGATTGGACCCAAAATGCTGACATTTTATTTAAAAAGATGATTAATGTAAGTTTTATAGAAACAAAACAAATTACATTGCCTTAAAGAAGAATGTAATCATAGCATTAAATAAAAAAGTACACGTTGCTCAAAACGAGGCAGCATTTGCTTCCTGCTGCAAGCTCGTCCTGGTTAATGCACATGTTCTGGAGACTGCAATGAATAAGACCTGTTCCTGTGTTACAGAAATCAAGAGAAAAATTTTAGGCCCAGTGCTCTTCCTGGTAGCAGATACGCTCTGCTTATCGGGGAGGGACAGCTGACATGGGCCCTGCCTCACAGCGATGTTTCCCGGTGAGTCGTTTGTTGCAGGAAGCCAGTCACAGCTTAAACGAAGATTCCCAATAACAGATATAAAATGAATTGGTCGATAATGGGTGTATTCCACAGAACCTTGTTTTGCTTTTATCTCATGCTAAAATAAATTTCATATCACTGTTTTATAAAACATTTTTAAAAGAATATGTTACCTTTTGTCTTAAAACTTTTTAAGTATTAAAAATCTTTTTCCAAAAAAAAAATCTTTTTCCAAAATTTTCTCATTTTGATTTTCTTAACACTCTCAAATGCTTTGAGTTTTAAGTAACTCACACGATGAGGTAACTTTAGCCTGTCTCACGCTGTGGTGTGGAGCTGCGCTGCCTGCACGTGGCCATGCAGCCTGGGGAGGCCTGGTCGGAGCTGGGCTGGAGTGGGAGACCCAGGGTTCCACCCCTGGGACCAACAGCCAGCCTTGGCTCCGATCAGGTCCAGGGCTAGAGCGAGCACGGCCTTGGGGGCCAGGGCCCGGCTCTGTGGCTTCCTCAAGACTCTGAAATAGGGTGAGAAGAGAGGTCTGTGGGCCCTGGGGTCTTGGCGGGGACTCTCCATAACCCAGGGTTGCTGCTGAGGAGCCCAGTGTCCCAAATGGGAAGAGAGGGTCTGGGGAGGAGGGGCTAACCAGGGCAGGCCATGCAGAAGGGCGGACAGACAGCAAAGGGGCAGCCGGGGACTTCTCCCTAGAAGGCTGGAGGCAGGTGGTGGGGGTGGGAGGGCGAGGCCTAAAGCAGAATCTGAGGGGTGGTCCCTGCAACAGACCACTGAAGCCCCAAGAGGGCTGGGGGCGGGTGGTGGGGGCCGGAGGGCAAGGCCTGCACCAGAATCTGAGGGTCGTCCTTCCCCCAGGCCCTTTCCCAGAGTGTGGGGGTGTCTGACGCCGCTGCCCACGGGCACCAGGGGGCAGCGCCGCTCTGCGGGATGGACAGGAGGGGCCTGGGGCAGAGGGAAGAGTGGTCGCAGAGGCAGCCTGCAGCGTGGCCCCTGCCCCAGCCCTGTAAGTCCCGGCCACACGCACCAGCGGTGCATCTGGGCCCAGGGGACGTTTGAGCGCCCGTGTGCCGGGCAGGGGTGGGGGCGTGGGTGTTCTCACCGCCTCCTAGGGCGCCAGCTCTCTCTGGGTCAGGGGTGGGGGCTGGGCCTGGTAGGAGGAGGGGTCGTACCTGGGCCCCCAGCCGGAGGCGGGCACCAGACTTGTGGGCACTTTCTGGGCCATGGCTGAAAGCCGGAGGTGACCTCGCCTGGGCCCTGGGTTCAGGATGGGGGCATGCTGTCCCCCCGCAGGGGCAGGCTCCTAGGCGGGCACAGGCGGGAGAGGGGGCAGGGTGCCACCCTGGGACGCCATGGGGTGGGGGCATGGTGCTGCCCGCCCAGCCTCTGCTGAGCTCACGGCCCAGCGCAGAGGCCTCAGATTGACCCCTCCACAGGCCAGGGCACCTGCGAGAGAGGCTGAGGACACAGCCCGACAGAGCAGACCGACCCCGGCAGGATGACCCAGAAGACGAGGTGATGGGGACCGAAAGGGTGAGCGGCGCGGTCACGCCACGGAGGAAACACGTGCTGAGCTGCTGTCTCTGCGCACACAGCCCCTCTGCCCAGTGCGGAGGTGACGCGGGGCAGAAACGCCCCAGGAGTGAGCCGACAACCGCGGCTCTGCCCCCCTCCCCCACCCCGACCCCCGGAACCCGGAGGCCCTTCTGCGGAGGCTGTGGTTCCCGCCTGGTGACTTCTTCATCCCGGCGAAGGGCCCTCTCCCAGGGAGGTGGCTCCTGTCACTGTGGCAGCCTCGCTCCGTGGCTGTAGTGTCCTTTCGGATGGGGAGGTGAGTTTTCCATCCTCCGAGTTCTGGTTTCTGACTCAGACTCCTTACCGTCCAGAACTGGGAACTTTGTGGTCTGTCACTGTGTGTCATTCAGGGCTGGAACCTTCTCTCTCTCCCCAAAACTGTCATTTATGGATGGAAACCTTATTTCTGTGGGTCTGGACCTATCTATTCTGGCTGGAAGCCTTCTTTTTCTCTAACATGGGTTATCCTTTGCTCCTGAAAACCTCTTTGTCTGTAATCTGAGTTTGCACTTGTTGGAAACCTTTCTCATCTTCTCTGTAGTGTGACTGTGAGGATCACCCTTGGAATCCCTGTCACCTCATCCTCCAGTCATCCTGCTGAGGATGGTCTGCTCTGTTGTTGGAAACCTATCTCCTCTGTCCTAAGTCATAAGTTAGGACAAGACGACTTCCTCCCCAATCACCTGAGTCATTATTGCTGACCGCAAAACTTCTTCCTGTATCCCGATGTCATTCATGACATGAAACCTTTTTTCTCTTCCAGAGAATCATCACTTCAGAGGAGGAGGAAACTTTTCTCTGTGAATCACCTGGGCTGTTTGTGGCTGCAAACGACCTTTGTCACCCGATGTGCCTCTGTGATGGGCGAGCTTCTGTCTGGACCACCTGAGTTAGGATTTATGACCAGGAGACTTCTTCTGCGTCACCCAACTTGGATTTTATGACTGGAATCAATTTATGTTACCTGGGTGACCACATGTGACTGGAACTTTGCCCTGAGTCCCTGGAGTTACCACTTAGGATTGGAAACTGTATTTATGCGACTCCCAGCTTAACATTTGTGACTGAATCTTCTCTTTCTACCCCCGG
>CM035283.1:520032-552348 GCA_020226075.1 Hydropotes inermis
CCCCACTCCAGCAGACCCCACTCCAGCGGACCCCACTCCAGCGGACCCTCACAGCGAGCCTCACGGTGGACCCCACTCCAGCGGACCCTCGCAGCGAGCCTCGCAGCACACCCTACTCCAGCGGACCCCACTCCAGCGGACCCTCGCAGCGAGCCTCACGGCGGGCCCCACTCCAGTGGACCCTCGCAGTGAGCCTCACGGCGGACCCCACTCCAGTGGGCCTTCACCGCCCTGGGATCAGGAGCCAGATTTCGTCTGGGCCTGGAACACAGCAACTCGTATTTATCCAGCACGTCTTAGACTTTAGAAAATCCAAGAAGTTTCCCTCGAGAGCCACCTCTCCTGGAAGCCCCATCTGAGAGTGCAGTGAGACTAAGCTCTCCCGGCTGGGGGTGGGGGACCGGGCCCCACACTGGTTCTGTGCCCCCTACTCCCTGCAGCCTTCCTGGGCCTCCCTGCCACTGTGTCTGCGGCAGCCTGGGGCCACTGCGAGGTCCCCTCGGGAAGGACAAATTCCTTCTCTGGCTCAGAGTGGGTCCAGAAAGCAGGGACCATGGGAGGCAGGCCTGGGAGGGGAACTGGTTCCAGGAAAACCATTTGGTCGGCATCCCAGAGAGGCCTTCCCTGAGAGGTTCTCAGGAGCTTGCAATCCTTCCCCCATGTCGAGGGGGGAACAGAAGGCAATTTGGGGTCTCCTGGGCAGGCGAGAAAGTTTCTAGGGCTCAGCCCAGAAATCCCAGGCCCCGCGTTCCCCTAGCAGAGGCTCTCCCAGAGTCGATGCCTCTCAGAAGCCACCTGAGCATCACAGGGACCAAGGGGCCTCCGACCCAGCCAGGCAGGAGCCCTCGCAAAAGGGGCAAAGTCAGAGGGCAGCAGTGCCCAAGGAATGAGGCCTCTGTGCCAGTGTTGATGGCCAGATGGGCCCACAGGGACCCAGAGTGACGTGACCTGCCACCCGGGGGGCAGGGGTCACGGCCCACGGCTGCCCTCGGGTCAAGGGGGCAGCTCCAGTCAGCACGAAGGTGTCAAAGCCTCCAGGGGTGGACACACCTATATTTTGTTTGACCCAGAGTTTTCTTTTCATAACAGTGCTGGTCCAAGTTGGGACTCCCGGCCGTCCCACGATGGCTGGGCTGTGTCTGGTACAGCGGGAGAGTGTTGGGCTAACCGGGTCCCCTGAACAGAGGGCTGGTGCCCCCACCCCCACCTCCACGGTCTTAGAGAGCTGGCCAGGGGCCCTGGTGGTCACCTGGAGGCCAGCTCAGAGCGGAAGGAGGTTGCAGTCTTGACCAACAATTGGGGCATCTTTCTTTCACAAGTTTTGCAAAGAAGTGACTGTGTGAACACAGGTCAAAGGGTTGTGTGCCAGGACCAGAGTGTGAGCTCAGGTTGTCGGGAAAGCGCGAGTTCTGAGCCTGGGATCGGGGCACAGACCTGGGGGTCTGGGGGTGGGGATGGTCGCTGCTGAAGCCGAGACAGAGGCATGCAGGGACACTCCCACTGACCCCAGCCACCGGGCCCTCGTCAGCCTCCGCAAGGGGGGTGTCCACCCTCCCCTCAACTTGACACGCGGCGCACTGCTGGCGTGGCCAGGCAGCCTGTGGTCAGGACGCTCCTCAGAGCCTGGAGACTGGGAAGTGGTTTCAGTGGATGCGGTGGCTGGCGGCCGAGCCCAGCGTGACCAGGGCTCGTGGCGCTCGGGTGGGATGGAGGCACCAGCCTCGTGGGCTCTGCTCCGGCCCTTGGTGGGGAGGTCGGTGGTCCCCACCCGCCGAGCTGTTTCCCCTTCTTTTCTTCATGGGCGGGAGGGTGGGCCTGGGCCTCACTTGCCCGCGTTGTCTGTCTCCTGCCGGACATCAGATGAAAAATGCTGAGTGGAAATCCTACCCCCAGCGTCAGGGCCATGCTCTCCCCGCACCATAGCAGGCATGGGGTTCGCATGCCCCATCGCCCCCCAACCTGTCAGCAGGGCGTGTGGCCGTGTCCAGCATCTGGCCCACTCACAGCCAGCCTGCATGAAGCAGGATGCGTGGACGGGCCACAGATCGCCCGGGGCTTCGGGGCCGCCTGAGTCAGCCCAGGCCCGGCATCCACACAGGCCAATCCAGGGGATGGGCCACCCTGCTCCTCCTGGGGAGACGGCCACTCAGAGACATGAACACAGGCAGATGTAACTGGGCGGGGGAGGCTGGGCTGTGTGAGGGCCCCTACCCCGCGCTCTGCGCCCCGTGAGCCTTCCGGCCCCCTGGCACCCTGAGTGGCAGCAGGTAAGGGAAATCGCACCAGGAGAACGGTCTCCTGTTTCCAATTACACGGTTCGCAGCCTCTTTCTCCAGACAAATCCAGGAGGCCCCCACTGTTGTAGGTCTTCAGTCTTGGCTGCCTCAGGTCTCTGCGAGCTCCAGTTGTGAGGGACAGGGGCTCCCCTCTAGGGGCAGTGCCCGGCTTCCCGTGTGGAGCCCAGGCTCCACGTTCCCTGGGGTCAGCACTTGCTGCTCCCGGGCTCGGGAGCACCGGCTCAGCAATTGTGGCACACGTGCTTCGATGCTCCGAGGCAAGTGGGGTCTTCCCGGTCCAGGATCGAGCTCGTGTGCCCTGTGCTGGCAGGGGGCTCTCAACCCCTGGACTGCCTTGGAAGCCCCCGGAGGCTGTCTCTAGCCGAAGAGGCCACTCTATCCGGGAAGGCTCTGAGTGCCGCCTGTGTCGAGCCGGCGGGGGTCCCCCTTTCGTCCTGTGTTGGTCTGGTGGGGGTCCCCCAGACCCCCCTGAGTGCTGGGGAGCTGGTATCTGGGCTGTGCCTCTCTCTGCTGGCTTTGCCGGCTGCCCCGAAGCCATCAGCTCCCCAGGCTCTGCGTGTAGACCTCCATCCACCTGTCCTTTCCGCCTCATTCAGACTGAGCGTTGCCAGCGCCTTCGTCCTCAGGGCGCCCTCACCATGGGCAGACCCAGAGGCCAGCAGGGGAGGTGAAGGGCAGGGCCCGGGCTGAGGCGCGGCCTCCACAGTGGCCAGCCCTGCGAGCTCCAGCCACCCCAAGCCATCCCAGGGCCCAGCTGCCTCTTCCTGAAGGCAGGTGTTGGGCTCACAAAGTCCAGACCAACTCCGGGTCACTGACCCTGGGCCGGCCTCTGCCTGAGCTTTCAAGGGCAGGCCTCCTGCAACCAGGACACGACCAGTGGGGACCCGACCTGAAGCCCTGGGCTCCGGCACTCTCCATCGTGGGCTGCCTTGTGGGGGCCCAGGCCCTCTTCAGCCCTCCTCTTCATGACCCTGAGGTCACCACAGGCCTCTTTGTTTCAAACACTCCGGTTTGCTGCTAACAATGGGGCCCAGAGAGGCCGAGTGGCTTTTCTGGGGTCACACAGTCAGCAGTGACCAGGAGAGGTTTCTGTAGTGGACAACGCCCAGTCTTCACAATCTGGGTTTGAAACCAGGGCCAGTTCCCCAGCTGGCTCCCAGGGCTGTGGGCCACACCCACCGTTATCAGGGCCACTGATGGCCCCTGAGGTGCCCACGCCACAGAAACGGGGCAGACCTTGGTTTGGTAGAGACTGGTGACCTCCCTCCCCACTGCCCCGCCACGCACGTGCAAAGAGGATGTGAGAAGCTTTATTACTCACATAATCCAGCTCTCTGGGGGAGAGCCAGGAAAGCAGCCTGAGGGGCGGGGAAAGGTCCTTACAGCAGCCAGGGTGGGGCCGGGGCTGGGCCCTGTGCACTGGGGGCTCACGCAGCTTGACTCCTGCCAGCACCAGAGGCAGGAGCCGTTTCCCAGCAGCCTGTCCCAGAGGGGATGGGGCTGGACAGCTGTCAGACCAGACACCCACAGGCAGGGTCTGAGTCTTTATCACAGCCCAGAGGGACCTTGTGAGTCCGAGTCCCACCTTCACACACACATGCAGACACACATAGAAACACAGATATACGGAGATGTAGACACACAGACACACACACACATACATGTAGACAAACAGACACACACACGCATATAGACACACACAGATACACAGAAACATAGACACACACAGACACACATACATATAGACAAACAGATACACAGACACACTGATACACACGCATACATAGACAGGCACACAGACACACACACACATAGACATAGATACACACATGCATACAGACACACACACAGATACACAGAGACAGACACACACACAATATAGACACAGAGACATGCACAGAAACACAGATATAGAGAGACGTAAACACGTATGTATAGATACACACAGACAGACACGCAGAGCAGACACTGAGAGACACGGACACAGATACAGAGACGTAGCATGCACACGCACACCTGTGGACACACAGACACATGCCCTGTGCCAGGAGCACAGGCTGTGGGTGGGACGTGGAGAAGATTCCCCCAGATCGCAGGGTGCAGCCGGCTCCAGGCCGAGCCCTGGACGCCTCTGTCTGCATCCAGACTCAGCTGGCAAGGGGCTTGGTCCTCCCATCTGGTGACGCTGGGGCAGCAAGGTCTGGAGCCTGGCCTGGGCAGGGCTGGTCTTGAAGCATCTGTGCCGCCCAAGGGCAATGGACTTTGCCACAGCTGCGGGGTGGGCGTGGGGGTGCAGGTGGGAGGGTTTCTGCCCCATGACTGAGGCTCTCATGCGCCCGGAACCAGGGGTCTCTGCTTGCCCCTGACACTCAGGAGGTGGGGACGGTACGGTCACCAGGGGCCCGCATCCGGCCTGTGGAAGGCGCCCCACGAGCTCACACCGCATCCCCGCTGGCCAATCCAGGACCTGCGCCATCTGGGCACCCTACCTTAGTCCCATCTGGAACAGACACCACAGGCTGCAGGCGGCTGAGGACAGGAGGCTGGGACCGGGGAAGTCTGTGAGGTCATCAGGGCACGGGCCTCCGCCCAGGACGTGGCTGGCCAGCTGGCCCTGCGGAACCTCCACAAGGGATGCTCAAGTCCTGGACTGAGGAGGCAACTGGCTGCTTCCCCAGAGGTGACCCGGGAACCACAGAAACCCTGACTCAAGGGGGCAGGCGATGTCTGGGGCAGGGAGCTCTCTGGTCCCTGCAGGCCAGCAGGTCTGGGGGCTGCACAGAAAATGTGGGGCCCGGCTGGACACCAGCCGAGGAAAGGCTAACCTAATTATTTCCAGACAGGGATGCCCTCATACGGCTGGACCAGGGCCCTAGTCCCTGCCCCCCTCCCCCACCTAGTGCCCACCCAAAGGCCCCATTCAGCCCTCTTCCCCCGCACCCCTCACCACTCTCAGATTGCCTTCAGGGGAGGAGCATTTTCTTAAAAACATTTTCACCTCTTTTTTGTTTACTGCACTTTTCATGTGTAGAGTTTCCATGTGGTTCTTTTTGAGCATGCTCATTTCTCTGTCAAAATATTCCACCGCTTTTTTACTCACTCTATATTTTTTAAAAGAAACATAATTTCAGAATAGTTCTGAAGTTACAGGGATGCTGCTGAGGTGGCACCGAGAACCCCCAGACACAGGCGTTGTTTCCCTGAGTCAGCCTCTCACATGGGTTAGCATGGGATGTTTGTCTACTGGCCACATTGCGTATTATTTTTCTCCAAAGTCCACAGTTTTTCAGACTGCCTTAGTGTTTACCGAATGTCCCAGGACCTTGTCCGGGACCACCCAGCACTGGTGCTCTCAGCCGCGATAGTGTCTCAGGCGTGGCCACTTTGAGGGAGACAGGCCAGGTGTTCATAGCCGTCCCTCCAGTACAACTGGCTTGAGTGTTTGGGCATCAGATTTGGGCTGCGTGTTTTAGAGGAAGACCACCAGGTACAGTTCCCTTCCCCTCCTGTTTCACTGTCTCACAGAGAAGCTTGCGCCCCTGCAGAGGCAAGCATCCCCCCGCCTCTGTTCACCATGTGTCCCTGTGAATTCTGTCTCCACCAGTTCTCATAGGATGTGTCTGCAAGTGGATTTGGGGGATTTACTGCATTTGCTGCTCCCTGAGGTGCTTCCCACCCCTGTGGTGTGGTGCCTGTCATTACTTTCAGAAAGTTCCAGCGGTTGTTATGTCACATTCTCCTCCCTCCCCCCTCTCCCCTGTCTTCCTGGGGTCCCAGGGGCACACTTGCTGTGCGGCTGGACTGTCCTGTGGCCCCTGGCCCCCGGGTGTCCCGCCCTTTTTTTTCTATGACGTCAGCCCACCTTAGCTCATGGACTCTGCCTTCGCCATGGCTAACTCCTGCTGAGCCTGTCAACAGTGGCTGTCTTCGTTTCTCTAGTGGCCGATTCCTAGCATTTCCTTGGGATCTTTCTGAGAGTTTTGTCTCTGATGACATTACCCATGTGCAGTGATCTTGTCTGTTTTCTCACTGGGGCCTTCGTGGGTCATCACAGGTGTTCTAAATCCCTCTTCTCAAGGTCCCCAAGTCTGCCGTATCTTGCTGGGTCTTGCTCTGATGGCTCTCTTGCTCTCCTGGCTGTGTTTCCCTTGACCTTTGCCCGCCTTGTACTGAGTTGCTGGGAGACAGACCTGCTGTGCGGGGTCATGGGAAGCAAGGTGGACAGGCCTTTTCTGCAAGACTCACGGTTCTCTGGCTGCAGCCCCTCCCGGGTCCTGACGTCTGTCTCCCCTGGTCATTGGGGTCCCCAGAGCCCTTCCTTGTGTGGAGTCTCCATCTTGCAGCTCTCTCAGCTACGACCCCTGGGTCACAGTGGGCTCCTGACATGTGATGGTCAGTGGGTGGCACCCATAACCTTGTGATCAAACTTCATCCTCCATGGAGACTGGCTCTCTGGGCTGTCTCGCCACCGTTCTTCAGCATCCAGAGGGGACGGTTTTGGCTCTTCAGCATGAGAACCTGGTGGGGTTCCTGAAGGTAAGGCCACGAAGTTTTGGGGAAATCTGTCCTCCACTGGAGGAGCCCCCTGGTCTGCGACCCCTGTCTCTCCAGATTCAGGGAGATAGCCTGTCGTGTGAACTCAGTCCTCTGGGGGTCAAGCTGTGACCGAGAGGACGGGCCGAGGGCAATCCTCCCCAGTGACCAGGACGGGTACCCCTGCCCCCTGCCTGGGGCCCTGGTCACTCAGACCCACCAGCTCACCACCTGCCCTCCTGTGGAGAAGCTGGAGGGCAGGTCCCCTGTTACCTGGGGGCCGAGTCCACCCCCCACCCCACCCTCCGAGCCTGCTCCATCCTTGCCATCATCCCTCACCTCCTCCCCCCTCACACTGTAGCAGGTCAAAGGGTGGGATGCGGGGGGCTCAGTCCCCTTGAGACTTCCTAGGGGGCCCGTGGAGATCAATCCTTCTTTTCAATGAACAAGGCATGGGGCCAGAGGGAAAGTGTCCTGAGGCTGGAGAAGGTGTGAGGGAGTCCCCGGGAGGCTGGCCTGTGGCCTGGGTGTGATGGGTGTTCCCAGGGGCAGGGGAAGGGGTCTCCCCAAGCCCAGGACAGTGTCTGTCCTCAGAGCTGGGCATCTACCAGCCACATGGAGTTCTGAGTCCCAGGGCAGAGAGTCTGGGTCCTCACCAGTCCTGACCACATGGCCCCTGCCCTGCCCTGGGCCCCCGAATGCCCCCCCCCTCCAGGTCCCACAAGGCACTGCTCTGACACAGTCTCCCCTGCTGACCGTGTAGACCCAGTGCAGCATGAAGCTGACTTGGGGGCCCAGGTGGGTGTGCAGCGGCTGCCTGGAGGCCTGTGGGCACCTGGAGCCACCCCTGCGGAGATAGGCACTGCGAGTGTGAAGGCGCCAGGCCTGGACGCAGGGCATCTCAGCAACAATGTTAAGTGTTGTTCTAGGCAGAGGGTGCCTGGGGTTAAATAACATGCACTGTCAACATTCAGTCCAGTTCAGTCACTCAGTTGTGTCCGACCCTTTGCGACCCCATGAATCGCAGCACGCCAGGCCTCCCTGTCCATCACCAACTCCTGGAGTTTACTCAAACTCATGTCCATCGAGTCGGTGATGCCATCCAGCCATCTCATCCTCTGTCATCCCCTTCTCCTTCTGCTTCCAATCCCTCCCAGCATCAGGGTCTTTTCCAATGAGTCAGCTCTTCGCATGAGGTGGCCAAAGCATTAGAGTTTCAGCTTCAGCATCAGTCCTGCCATTGAACACCCAGGACTGATCTCCTTTAGGATGGACTGGTTGGATCTCCTTGCAGTCCAAGGGACTCTCAAGAGTCTTCTCCAACACCACAGTTCAAAAGCATCAATTCTTCGGTGCTCAGCTTTCTTTATAGTTCAACTTTCACTTCCATACATGACCACTGGAAAAACCATAGCCTTGACTAGACAGACCTTTCTTGGAAAAGTAATGTCTCTGCTTTTTAATATGCTATCTAGGTTGGTCATAATTTTCCTTCCAGGGAGCAAGCATCTTTTAATTTCATGGCTGCAATCACCATCTGCCGTGATTTTGGTTAGCATTAGTATCGTCTATTTCTTTCTGACTTCTTTAATACAGCTGTTTGAAGGTCTGTATTTATCCTGGTGGCTTGGCTGGCACAGATCCAAGTGGAGATCATCCAAGCTCTCATCATCCAAGAGAGCCATCCAGGCAATGAGTCTGCCGCCTTTAGTGTGAGGAGAAAGGCCTTCAGAGGAGGCCAGCTGGACATCTGCTCACGGCTCATGGTCTGGCCGGGAAGGGTTCACGTGGCCTGACCCTGAGTGGCCTCACCTGAGACGGTACACGCGGTGAGAAGGGGAGCTTGGCCATGCGTGGTCTCACGTGAGAAGGTGAACACAGTTGGGGAGGGGCCCCGAGTCCTTCATGGTCTCACGTTATATTTTACCTTTGGCTCTGCTGGGTCTTGGGTGCAGCCTCTCAGGCCCCAGATCGTCGGGAGAGGCTCTGGGATGGGAGGGAGGACTCAGGGAGGACGAGAGCCTCCGCAGGGGCCAGGCAGTGATGGTTGGAGGGGGTGGTCCTCTTCCTTCCTCGGGGTGCTGCCCAGGAGCCCCGCCCTTCTCTCTCTCCTATTTGCATCTTACTTCCCTCCTCTCTGGGCTCCCCTGGTGGCTCAGCTGGTAAAGAATCTGCCTGCAGTGCGGAGACCTGGGTTCAACCCTTGGGCTGGGAAGATCCCCTGGAGAAGAAAAGGCTACTCCAGTATTCTGGCCTGGAGAATTCCATGGACTGTATGGTCCCCGGGGGTCGCAAAGAGTCAAACACGACTGAGTGACCTTCAGTTTCCCTTTCCTTCCCCTCTAGGCTTCCAGAACTGCACAACAGGAGCCACCTCCCCAAGGCCTCCACACCGGCCAAGCGCCCTGCACACGGCAGGGACCCGGCAGATGCCTCAGGGGAGCTGTGCGCTGTCAGGGCCGGGCCCGCGGGAGGTCCCAGCCTCACACAAGCTCCCGGCCACAGCGGACGGGTGGCAGAGAGCAGGCTCGGGTCTGCCAACATTTATGCAGAGAACGGGGCAGGGGCAGGGAGGGCTGGCCTGCAGGTGACCCAGCGCCACCCAGGCGAGGGGGGAGGTGACAGGGAGTGTGGCCATCTCCTCCTCTCCTGGGAGACACAGGGAGGCTGCCCTGCAGCTGTAGTGGCCGAGGAGGCTCTTGCAGCAAACCCGTCGCCTCCTGAGCTGGGAACCGGCGCAGAAACTCGGGCCCAAAGGAGGTCAACGTAACACAGGTTGAAATGGACCGTCCAGGGCCACAGTCACTCCATACATGCTATCTGCTCAGTCCACAGAGAAGCCCCACTTGGGCTGGTGACTCCGTCTTCCTCTTGATTGACTCAACATGGTGATGTCGTGGAGATGTTGATGGTGAGTTCCTAGCTGGAGCTTAAACTTAAGAGTAGATTCCCCAGAAAGCCTGTGTTTTTCCCTGGCCCCCGTCCCCCAGGACTCTGCAGGGTGTTTGGGTCGGAGGCCCAGGACTCAGGGCGGAGGAAGGAAGGCACCTGAAAGCTTTCACTAGGATGGCTTCCACCCTTTCAGACCCCGGAGCCCTGAAATGAGACCCAGCATTGACGGATACATTTTGAAGGACCTTGCGTGCTTCATGAGTAGTGGGCATCTCATGAAGCCAATGACGAGTTCTCATACAGTAGGTCTTTGTGATGAACATTTCCAGTCAACCTCTGTACATCTTATTTTATTTTTTAAAGGCTGTACCAATTTTTAAAAGACATGTTTATGTATTTATATTTCAGTTTTGGCTATGCTGGGCCTTAGGTGCTGCTGTGGGCTGTCTCTAGCTGTGGTGAGCAGGGGTCCTCCTTGTTACAGTCTGAGGGCTTCTCATCACAGTGGCTTTTCTTGTTGGGCACATGCTCTGTAGTTGTGGAGCATGGGTATAGCTGCTCCATGCATGCGGCATCTCCTTGGACCAGGAGTCAAACCTGTGTCCCCTGTTTTAGCAGGCAGATTCTTTAATCACTAGACCATCAAGGAAGCCCTTTTTAACACAGAGGAAGCACTTTTAACACAGAGCTTATCTTTTTGACAGACTAACTTTTAGTGAATACAGTAAGTCCTCTACATATGAACCTTCAAGTTGTGAAATTTAAAAGATGCAAATGTGTACTGGTGTGTCCAATCACATAAGTTAGTTCACTTGTCTGGAGTTCACTGTCACATGTGTGCATCATCTACAAATGGTTGTGGTTTTGCATACTTTACAGTTCTGTATACAGAAACTGCACAGTTAAGTTGGACCGTAAAGAAGGCTGAGCACCAAAGAGTTGATGCTTTCAAATAATGGTGCTGGAGAAGACTCTTGAGAGTCCCTTGGACTGCAAAGAGATCAAACCAATCAATCCTAAAGGAAATCAGTCTTGAATACTCATTGGAAGGACTGATGCTGAAGCTGAAGCGCCAATGCTTTGGCCACCTGATGCAAAGTGCTGACTCGTTGAAAAAGACCCCCATGTTGGGAAAGATTGAAGGCAGGAGGAGAAGGGGACGACAGAAGATGAAATGGTTGGATGGCATCACTGACTCGATGGAAGTGAATCTGAACAAACTCCAGGAGATGGTGGAGGACAGAGGAAGCTGGCGTGCTGCAGTCATGGGGTCGCAGAGTCAGACACGACTGAGCGAGTGAACGGGAGAGTACAGTAGAGCAGAACCCTCATCTCAAGCCCAGGATGTCCAGAAGCAGCTGGTTCAGTAGCAACTGAAGAACCAAAGGGATTCAGCACACAGGAAATGGCAAGGAATTTGAGGAGGCCCTGCTGGCTTTTAAGGCATGGGACCTGAATGTGGAGGAGTACAGGAAGACTGTAGCAGCTACTCAGAAGGCGATCCAGCGCTAGGGTGTTGTTTATGAAGAGAAAAAAAAGCGCTACTAACAGACATCACTGGATTATTCTTTCAAGATGGTAGATAGAGTTGAACACAGCAAGGAACCGAAACCTATGCCTTTGACTTCAGCATGAGTGCCGCTGCGGCTGGCCCTCCGTCCCCACTGCTGATGACCCTTCGCTCTGCCGTCCACCCCCACCCAGTCAGTGACCCTTCTCGCCTGTTCACGGATGCCAGCCGCTGGGTGCCCGCTGTTGTCCTGGACGACTCCTCAAAGTGCTGTGCTGTAAGATTAAAAACCATTTTGTTATTTTTTCGTGCTTTGTTTTTTATGTATTATTTGTGTGGAAAGTCTTCCAAGTCTACTACAGTATAGTACCATATAGCCGATTGTGTCCGTTGGGTCCCTGGGCTAATTTTGCTGGACTTACCAACACATTGGACTTACTAATGTGCTCTTGGAAGGGAACTCACTTGTTTGTGGCAGATTTACTATACTCATCTGGTTTTTGTTTCCCAGGCATCCCAGGGAGGCCCGAGGTCAGCAGGCAAGCCCTGAGGTCATGCTGCTGGAAAGGGCTGGATCTGCAGAAGGAAGCGACGTTGCCTAAAGTGGCCATTTGGGCAGTGTCTTGCTGGGTGCTGGGCAGCCTCTGCTCTGAGCAGTGGGAATTTCTCTTCTTGGAACAGAGTAGCCAGCCATCCTTCTCGTCCTCCTGGGCATGGATCCATGTCGTGACTGTGGAGGTGGGGAGGGCAGGGGTGGCCTGCTTCCAAAGTGTTTCACAAGCCTCCCCTCAAGATTAGACCCTGGGCTGCTGGTCGGGTTTCGGATCCCAATTGGAAACAGATTTGTTTTCTCTGCTTTGATGAAGTTTTGTTGTTTTGCAGAGCTTTGAAGTTTATTTATTGTTTTAAATTGCATTAATTATTTTTGAAGTTCATACTTTTGTTCATGACTTGAAGGCTCTGAAGGGCATAAGCACAGAGATTCACATAATTCAAAGGAATGCTTCCAAAAGTTTCTTTTAATTGGCAGCAGAAGATAGCATCCAATTTATTACAAACTTACATGCTGTGATTTAGGACTAATTTAACTTCCTCTTGAAGCTGGAATTCAAAACCTCACTCATGGCCTGCCGTGGTGTTACCCAGGGAGAAGGTGTTTCATAAGCTGAAGCAAGAACCAGGGTCTTATACAAGGCCCAGTGTTACTTTCATATGAGGGGCCTGGACGGAAGGACAGAGCTGGACGCCTGACCAGGGTGCCCAGGCTTGAAGACCAGGGGCCACTGTCTGCAGTACCTGTCCTCTTGAGCTGAGATCCAGCTGAGGCATGCGCGCTGGGGCCACAGGAGGGCAGTGATGGAAGCACCCCCTCCAAGTTCTCCCCACCCCTGGGGCTGGGGGCATGCCAGGCCCCTCCCCCACATCCATCCAGGCAGGCTCCTCCCCTCCCTGCACGGAGCGGCCGCCCTCGCTCACTAGTCTTTCTTTCTTTCTTATTTCTTGTTCTCAAAAATTTTGGGGGCACTTGCTTGGGAAGCCCTCTTCCAGGCTCTGGGCACCCAGCAGTAAGATAATGTCCCCACCCTCAAAAGGGTCAGGCCTCCAGGGGACGCAGTAGGCACAGGTTGCATCTCGTGTGCTGGCGGAGGCCCATATAGGTCAGAGAAGGAAAGCAGGTATGGTGTCCCCCCCCCCACGCAGACCCCAAAACAAGGCATCAGACACAAGGACGTATCTGGGAGGGGCCCCACAACATAATGGCCTGACTGCCCCAGTGGTGGACTGTAGGGAGTCTTCTCCGTCACGACTGCCCTGGGGCACTGGGCCCTGCATGTGGGGTTACCCAGCTCTGGGCCCGTGGTGCAACAGCTGGTGAGGCTGGGAAGGCACGAACACGTCTGCGTGCGGTGTCCACACGGCAGCTCCGAGTGCCAGGGCACAGGGCACAGGGTGTGTCCACAGTGCAGCCTCCAGGGAGAAACCGAGGGCCTGGGGGACCTGACCTCTGGCTGCTCAGGCAGAGAGCCCCTGTCCCAGGGCAGGACCGGGGGGTTTGGCTGCAGGAAGCCGAGGTGGGCAACCAGTGGCCTGCACTCTGGGTGCTCTGGGGACTCTAGTACTACTGGGGGGCTGAAGTGTGGGCACGCAGGGGCTGCTAAGGGGTGGCTGGGTGTGGTTCCACGGTCCTTTGGCTCCCCATGATGGACACACTATGGAGACCATAAGAACAAGACCCACCAGGAGGGTGGCCAGTGCCCAGGGCAGCCTCTGGGGCCTGGACAGGACAGGGGTGGGAGTGCCTGGGTCCTGGGTGGGCTGAAGGAGAGCTGAGAGCATCTGCCAATGGGCAGGGCATGAGGGGGTGGCCAGGACCAGCCTGGGGTTCATCCGGAGGCCCAGGAGGAGGTGGGGGCTGGTTTCCAGGAGCAGGGAGGGCTGTGGGTGCCCCTGTGTAGTGGATGTGCCAGAGGGGCACCCCGAGAGGACGTCAGAGACGTGCACGTCTGTGGCCCCAGGGAGAGGGGCCCAGGCCATCACAGGGGCATCTTGGAGAGGCTGGGGACCACAGTCAGCGGTCAGCAGGTGATGGGAGCCAAGAGCAGGGCAACCAGCATGCCTGGAGGCTGCGCACAGCCCTGGCCACCCACCCAGGTTTCCAGAGGCCACTGGCCATTCAAACATTTCCTGTCATCTCTTAAATTGCAATTTGCTTTTCTCATTCATTTTTCTTATTTTTGCCTTTATTCAGGTGGACAGAATATGCTCACCTGACCAGAGGAGGGTTTGGTGGCCCCTCAGAGCCCCTGGTCTCCACGTCCTGGCCCCTCATCTGTTGACACTGTGGAGAGTTCTAGTTCTGGGCTCAAGCTTGTTTCTTTTCTTTGGTCTTAATTTTTTCTTAAAACAATGACAACAATAAACTTTATATAAACGTATAGTTTTAACCTTTCTCTTTTTCTTCTCAAATCTCTTACAGTTTTTCTGGGTTTGTTTCTTTTTATTTTGAGGTTTCCTCCAAAAATATTTTCATTGCTGGCAAGTCTTTTGAAATCTTATAAGAAGAGCTTTATTATGCCTTCAAAATAGTTTGTTCTTTCAACTATTGTGTACCTACTATTTCTACTTTCTTCCTTTTCCAGGATATTTTTCTTTTTTAGTTTTGCTAATGTTTTCCCTTATTTTTAGAGGATATTTGTCATGCTAATTTCAAATAATTTGTCTGTCCTAACACTTCTGTTTCAGATGTTACAAGCTCGCTGGTTTGTGGCTTTCCTTTTGTGATTTTTAAACTTCTTGAGTTTAGATTCCTTGACTCAGGGTTACGTCCCCCTAGAAGTGAACCAAATGGTCTTTGGAGGAAAATACATCATCCAAGACCTCTGTTTCCATGCAGTGCATCCAAAATACACTCAAAATTTCCAACCATACCAAGGACTAAGTGGCCAAACACAACAAGACAAAAAGGCAATGTAAGCAGAATCAGATGTGAACAGATGCTAGATTATCAGATATGGATTTTAGTTAACTATTTTCATTCCTTCTAGACCAGCTTTTAGCTCTTAAATTAACAGTTTACTAACATATACACAGAAATAAGACAAGATGGACAATTTAATAGGAGAACTGGAATCATATTTTTAATTGGTAGAAATTCTAAAACTAAAATCTACATTGACTGAAATTAAACACTTGAAAGGTTGAGACCCTGATGCTGGGAAAGACTGAAGGCAAAAGGAGAAGGGGGCGACAGGGTGAGATGGTTAGATATCATCAGTGACTCAACAGACGTGAATCTGAGCAAACTCAGGAAGATGGTGGAGGACAGGGGAGCCTGGTGAGCTTCAGTCCATGGGGTTGCAAAGAGTCAGCACGACTTAGAGACCGAGAGACAACACTTGAAATGTGGATTTAGTGATGTCTCAGAGCACAGGATAGAGGCCAGTGAGCTGTCTGATAGGTTGGCAGGAAAAAATCAACAGGAGCATGAAAACACCTGAGATTTAGTGAGAAGCTATAACATGCAAAGGACAGCAGAGAGAACAAGAGAGAGATTTGAAGAAATGCTGGTCAAGAAATTCTCAAGCCAATGCAAGATATCAAGCCATATATTTGTGAAAATCTACAAGAATGAAGCAAGTGAACACACAGGAAACCACACTGTGAGCACGCTGCAGCCCAGCTGTCAAAAACGAAAGTGAAGGGAAAATTGTAAACAGGGCGACAGACAGCTGACTTTTCCACAAGATGATGGAAGGTGGGAGACAATTGAAGGATGTATTTACAATCCTGGGGAAATAACACCTCACCCGGAATTCTCTATCCAGTTAAAAAGTTTTTTTAAAATAAACATAAAATGAGGATGTATTAAAATAAAAATTGAGAAAATTTGTCAATAGTGATTTTCATTAAAGGTAATGTTAAAGGAAAATTTTTAGGTCGAAGGGAAATCTTGATTTTTTTAAAGTGAGAAATTTGTGGAAAACTATAGAAAGAATAAATGTAGAGGGAAATCTAGATGGCTACTGATTGATTGTAACAATAACAATATATAGAATTTAAATGTATGCAAAATTAGGATACAGAAAAAAAAGAAGCTAGGATAGGTGATTCAAGAGTTGAGGTGTGGTTGTTTTGTCCAGGAAACTGGGAACACTAACTCTAATATATCAAGGATACATGTGGGAAACCATTAAAAGAGAAATAGAAAGCGTATTTGGGGTAATAATAAACTAATTGATTATTCAAAATCTGGCAGAGAAAGATTTAAAATGGAAAGAGAAGATCCCTGCAAAGCAAACAGTAACATGGTAAGTTTGACACAAATCTACCATTTATTACACCAAAATAACATGATTATTTTGTTAAATAATTAAAGAACATTAATATTCTAATTGAAGACAAAGACGGTCAGTCTAGATTACAGAAACAAAAGAAAATAAACAATTGTTTCTCCAATGACACATGTAAATATATATATATATATATATATATATGGAAGAGTGGGGAAAGGCACCATGCAAGCAGACAAAAGTTGGTAGCAACAGTGAAGGTTTGAAAATCATGATAAACAAATCTGACCTGGTTAACAAGCACAGAGCCCTGCATCTAACATGACTGCAGTATACTTTTTTCCCTGAGTGTACAAGGAACATTTCCTAAAACTGATGACCTTTTGTGTCATTAAAAACCCTCAACAAATTCTAAAGTGTTGAAAACATACAATGATCAATGACCACATTGAAATTAATCTAGAAATCAATAACTGAAAGATATGTGGGGAAAATCTCAAATGTTTGAAAATAATGTGCTAAAGTTCTAAATGATCCATTAGTCTAAGAGAAGTCTCAATGAAAATTAGGAAATATTTTGAATTGGGTGATGATAAAACTATGAGTATAAAAACATGTGTGATGTACTAAAGCTATACTGAGAAGAAAGTGTATAACTTTTAATTGTGTATATTGGACAAAATGCTGAATATCAAAGAACTAACTAAGAATTTGAGAAAAGGACAGAAAAGTAAAAAATTACACTCAATAAATTAAAAAGAATACAACAATGATAAAATCAGTGATTAATGAAACATAAAACATATAAGAGAAAAAAAAATCAATAGCCAAATGTTACTTGTTTGAAATAGAATGGTAAAAACAAAATGATAAACTCCTGGAAACTTCAATCAAGGGAAAATGCAGAGGCAGAATTAACCATGTCAAGGATGAGAAAGGAGACATCACTAAAGATCCCACAGATGTTCAGTCATGAAAGGACCTGCTGAACAATTTATTCCAGTAATCTTGACAGGTTAGACAAGTTGAGCAAATTCTGGAAAATGCAGCTTGCCAAAACTAATACAAGAAAAAAAATTAATTCCATATAGTCCTACTAAAAATATTCCCACAAAAAGTCCAGATCCAGTTGGCTTTAGGAGTAAACTCTTCCAGATGCTGTGGAAGAAATAACAGCAGTCTTATACAGACTGTTCTAGGGAAGAGGGAAGAAAAATGTAATACTTCACAACTTGATTTATGAGACCAGAATAGCTTCATAAATATCTGACCACAAGGTCACCGAAGAAAGGAACGTTACAGCAGTCTCTGACAGGAGCATGAACACGAAAGTGCATTAAGATGAGCAAATCACAACAGGACACAGATGGCCGTGCGGTGTGTTTTATATGGAAATACACCATGCCACCGGAACTATAATCCAGAGACACAAGAATGGTAAAACATTAAAAAGGAAATCAATACACATCATATACAATCAGCAAGAAATGCTCCAGCCCAGACGAAGCCTGAGGACATAACACTGAGGGAAATACACTCATATTGCTCATAAAAAGACAGACCCTGAGTAACGCCCCTTATCTGAGGTTCTTAGAGTCGTAGATGCATGGAGATAGGAAGCAGGTGGAGGGAGCCAGGAACCGGGGCGGGCAGAGGGAGTTACCAGGTGAGAATGAAGGTTTCAGCTGTGCAAGGTGGACAGTTGTGGAGAGGGGTGGAGGTGAAGGTCACACAGCGTTCCGAACAGACAACGCACAGGGTCAATCAACTAGCCGTCCGGACTGACCCAGGAGAGAGTCAGCACTGCCACGTTACCCTCTGCCAGGAACGAGAGACAGGAGCAGGTGCTCTGGGGCAGCGGGACCTGAAGGGAGCCGTTCTTGCTGATACCGACTCGGAGACGTGGTCTGAGGCCCGGGGCTGGCTCGCAGCAGGGGAGCCAAGCGCAGCCCTGCGCGGGTACCCACTCTGCCCCAGTGCACGGCGGGCAGCCACGGAGAAGGCTGCCTGGCCAGGCAGCGCTGTGAATGCCGACTGCCCCTGTAGGACCCCTGCCTCACACCCTGTGCGAAATGGGGAGTGGGGAAGAGCCCCAAAGGGGGAGGCACAATCCTCGTGGCTAACAGGCGATGTCAGCCTGTCTTCACCTGAAAGCCACAAACGGCAACATGGAAATCTACTATGTTTGCCTGTATCAAGGTTAGATGCGTGTGTCCCATGGAGGGCAGCCTATGAATGAGCTGCTTGCAGCATCAGAACCCTGCAGGGGTCTTGCCCCCCAGACCCCTCCAGAGCTTCTGCCACTCCCGGGCAAGAGGGATCTGGGACATGGGCAGGAGGCCTGGGTCGACAGTCCCAGGCGGGCTTCCAGGAGGGCGCGCGGCCTCACTGGGGGGGGCTGCTGGTCACGTCACGCCCACTGCCAGGGTGGGGGGGGAGGAGAGGGGGGCGGGGAAGCCCTGCAGGGAGTGGGGAGCATGGCCCAGCGGGGACAGGCATCACAGCTTCCGGAAGGCAGCCGACTAGACCCGGACAGAAGGTGCTCACCCTGCCAGGGGCACCGTCAGGGGTGTAGGCGTGGGGGCTGGCTGGGGTCACCGCCACCTTCTCTGAGGGGGGAGGAGGGTGGGCCCCAACCTGCGAGAGAGGCACAGCCCCAGACCCTGCCAGCCGCCGTCTGCAGGCTGGGACCAGACGAGTTTGCTCCAAAAACCCCAGGCTGACCCAGACACGGCAAGTCTGAGAAATCAGTAAACCGGCCGAGTGGATGGCAGCACAAACCTGGACATGGCTTTAAAATAGCGTCGACTTTAGAAAGTTAGCCTCTAAGAGTGAGATAAATCACAAACATCTGTTATGCTGCTGGAATCAAGCCAGGAAACACCCAGTGTGTTTGCATGGTTCATACACAAACGAGGACTTGCCTGGTCGCAGGGTGGGGGCTGAGTGGGACTCGCTGGAGGGATGGATTGGGGGTGGTGGTGGGCAAAGCAGTGCTGCTGAGCCAGAAACGCCCCTCAAGGGGGACGTCACATGGGCTAGATCCGAGAGGTTCGGTGAACTCTGCCTCCAAGTAAGCAGAAGGAATAAGCGAAACCATTGGGATTAGGACAAAATACAGACGGACATTTTCACAAGCTGTCATCAACACACTGATTGTGGCAGAACACTCGAAGAAGAGGCCAGTGTTACCTTCCCCCAGAATGGTTTTAAAACGCTCCGTCTCTTCATGCCCAACCTGAAATGCCGTCTTTACCGACAGTAACTCTGGAACCCCTAGAATCCACTGCTGACTTCACGGTCCTGCCCCACGGAGTTTCTTATGATTTAACACCTTTTAAGGAGCGTCACTCTTCTGACTCTTTTTAGGATTCCTTGGCTATTATTGGATTCTTTCTCTTTTTTTACAGAAACTTAATTATTTTGTTGCAAGGTTCCAACAGTGCCCCTTGGGATTCCCGTTACTGGTTATCGGAAGGGTGTTCAGCTGGACTCCCCTCCTTCCCATGATGTCAGGCCTCTGAAGGGTGGTCTCACCTCCAGTAAACCGCAGCTCTTCACAGAGGGGGGCCATCGGGGCCCCTCGTCAGCTCGAGACCCCGTCCTTGTCCACACGGCCCTGGTGGGAGGCAGGAGGGGACACCGCGTCTCGGGTTGGGCGTGCTGGTGCCCCGGGGGCGGGTGAGAGAGCCCCTGGCTCAGAAGCCAGGAGCCTGCTTCCTGCGACGGGAGGCTGGGTCTCCTCCCCAGTCAGGGTGCCTCTGCAGACAGTTGCCAGGAGAAGGAAATGGCTTCACTCCATCACTCTTGCCTGGAGAATCCCGTGCACAGAGGAGCCCGGTGGGCTGCTGTTTATGGGGTCACAGAGTCGGACATGACCGACACGACTTAGCAGCAGCAGCAGCCAGGACCAGGTGTGGCTGCTGGAGGGGAGGAAGCAGCTGAGTGAGGACCCACTGGTCAGCCCGTCCACAAGGACCCTCAGGGGGACCCTTGCAGGCCCACATTCTGTGGCACAGTTGTTTTTCCTATTTTCGTGCTTGTCGAGTGTCCTCCCCCACAGCAGGGCTGACAAGGGCAGTTCTCAGGCCCCCATCCACTCTCCCCTGCCCGGCTGTCGGTGGGGCAGCCGTGAGCTCTGTGGCCGGCCAGGCCGTCTGCTTGCTCTTGCGGGCATGGCCTGCTTGTGCTGCCTTGAGAACAGGGGTCAGTCAGGAGTGCCCTTCTCCTCCTGACTCTGGTGGAAGTCATTTCCTCTCACCGCCATCAGCTCTAACAGACGAGTCTTCGGGGAAGCACCTGCCGCCCCCGGGGAAGACCCTGCGACTTGTCTGTAAAAACAGGAGGGGGGTGTTTTCAGATAAAGGATCTGATTGTGCTCATCTACTTTTGTGCTGCGTTGGCTGAAGGGCCTCGTTACACGCTTTCCTGGAAAACAATGCATTCTTCTCTCTTCTCCTGGGAGTCCCGCAGCCGCCCCGCATGGCTAACAAAGGGCCCTCTGTGGGGCCCAGCCGTGGGTGGCAGGAGGCAGGTTGGGGGGGGCACGCCCATCTCCTCCCGCCGCCCCCAGCTTCCACAGGCAGACCCAGGACGTGCAGGGCCCTGACTCCCGCTGCAGACCCCGGGTAGGGGGTGCAGGGCTGTAGGCCGCCAAGGCCCCTCCGGTCCGGAGGAGCAGGTGTGGCACAGGCCCCAAGGGGACCACAGCCCTGGGGGCCACGGTGCAGATGGGGGGAGTCAAGTCTTTCCTGCCCAGCAGGTTGCCTATGGGCGCCAGAGGGGCATGCCAACCTTGACCCATACTTCACACCAGAAACAAATTTGAAAGACATGGGAAAAGGCCCTCATGGCCCAGAGGCACAGCTCTCAAACCAGAGGAAGCGCAGCTCAGGAAAGAAAAGAGGGACAAATGGGTCTTCAGGGGAACTGAGAGCTCCGGTCCATCCAAGACCCCAGGGAGGAAGCCCAGCCCAGGCTGGAGGGATATTTGACACGTGGTCTGAGGAGTGGCTGGAGCCCGTGGACACACTCATGGCTCATTCTGGAGTCTTTCCAGCCCACAGCGAGGGCCCCATGTCCTAGCACCCCAAGGATACGGCCTGAACCTCAGCAGTCCTCTCTGCAGAGGCTGCTGGCTGGTGGAGCCCCAGGGGCAGGAGCAGGGGGTCCCCGGATGGGACAGCTGGGACGCCTCCCCCCAGGGCTGCACCCCCAGACAGAAGCTGCACCCCCAGAGGGAAGCTGCACCCCCATACGGAGGCTGCACCACAGCCCTAGGCGGAAACCGGAGCAAAGGCCAGCCGCTGGCCAGGGTGTATGGACGGACCGAGCAGCACTGAGTCCGTGTCCCGGGGGCCGGCCCACGGTGACCACCGACGGCAGGGCTCCGCGGCCTGCCCTGCTCCTGCATCCAGGCACCGAGACGCCCCGGGGGCCGCAGGTGCGGAGGTACACGGTCTGCTGGTCCTCCCCGGAGCACCACCGTGTCCCAGAGGTGCGGCCCTGCCCCACCTCGCGTGTGTGGGCTGTTTCTGGCTCTGAGCTGCTCCCACAGGTGAAGTGATTGGGAAATAAACACAGGAGGCAAAGACGTTCTCAAGGGCAGATGTCCCACCTGCTGTGTTCAGATCGGGGACCCCAGGGCCGCAGGTGGCCGAGCCACGCTGTCCGCTGAGCCAGGCGTCTGCGCTCCAAGCCCTGGCCTCGGGGTCCCTTATGCAGAAGCCAGCAGCATCTCTCCTGGGAAAAGGCTCAGCCCCGGGACGCTCACCATGTGTGCTCTCTTTCTGTCTGTCTCTCTCTGTCTCTCTGTCTGTCTCTCTCTGGGGGGAGGTGACCATTGGTTATCTGGGTGGCCTGGTGCAGTCACGGGGGTCCATGTGGGTGGTGGGGGGGGACAGGAGACAGAGTCTAGGAGGCACTGGGCCATGAGCCCTGGGCTGGGAGGGGCGTCCAGAAGCTGGGAGGGGGAGCCCCAGGGTCCAGCCAGCACACCCGGAGTGGAGCCCATGAGCCCTGTTTCCTGTGGCCTCCGGAGCTGCGGGGCAGGAGACAAGCCTCTCACAGTGGCCCTGGGTGCTGAGCCTTAGCGGCCAGGAGCTGGCCCGACAGCCCGTCCGGATGAGGCCAGGTGGGCGGGGAGGCCTGGGACAGCCCTGCATGCCCTCGCCCCTCAGGAGCTTTCCCGGGTCCTGCCAGGCCAGCCCAGGGCTCAGCGGGCTCCCGGGAGTCAGGGTCTCGGTCTCCAGGGCCAGCCGGCCCCATGCCTGACTGACCCCTGGGGTCTATCAGCCCGCAGCGGTCCTCACACGGCCCTGCCCGTCACACACATGTCCATTCTGGGTCTAAAGTACTCTGCAGGCACCACTGGCTGGATGGGGAGCTGCCCCCTGGGGCTGCCTTCCAGGGGCCCGAAGCCCCTGGGCGAGCCCCGCCCCTGGCCTGCCCCTTCTCGCTGAGGACTTGGAGGAGCCCACAGGCTCCAGGGGGCATCCCGAAGGGCTGCGGGGAGGGCAGAGCCACATGGCAACCCAGTCCAGGCCCCCTGCCCACCCTGTGCTCTGGGCTCCAGCTGGCATGGGGATGGGGGCAGCCCCATGAGGGGCAGGGGGCAGAGGATTCACTCAGGCAACCCGGCCGACAGCCTAGTGTCCGCCAGCTGAGGCTTGGATGATCATGGAGTGCTTCGCCGCAGAGTAGCAGGCTCTGTGGCAACCCCGTCAGGTACGAGCCTGAAGCCGTCGTGAAACAAGCTGGGCACACACTTCCCACCTGTGAAGTGCCCGGAATAGTAGTCACCGGGGGTGGGTGGTGCAGGGGGCTGGGGGCTTCCCGGCTTCTCCCGGCCGAGACCGCACTCCAAACTCACCCCGTCTGCTCTCCCAGCCTCTGGGCCGGGAGGCCCGTCTTCAGCATCTGCTCCTGGTCCTGGGGCCTCTGTCAGCTGCCGAGGCCCCTCGTCCCCCTGACTCCACCATACAAGGTACCGTCTCAGCTCGTCTGCAGCTGAGAAGGAAACGACACCTTTTCTTTCCCTCCTGCTCCTCTTGGGTCTGGGCCAGTCACGTCTTTAGGCCCAGAGAGCTCTGCTTCTTTTCCTCTGCTGAGAGAGGAACGCCCACCCTGGGAATGACCTGTGGCCCGGCCCACCCTTCCCAGCCTGGTCTGCGTGGCTGCTTTACAGAACCAACTCCCAAGACAGAGGTTGGCCCTGGGCCGTCCCCGAGGACCGTACCCACCCCAACTTCAGGGTTGTCTCTGGAGACAGACCTGAGGCTGGGGGCTGAGTTCCAGCCCCTGAAGCTCGGGCGTGGTTGCTGGGCAGGGCGGGGGCTGGAGCCCACTGCTGGGGAGGACACCAGCCTGGTGCCCCGGCATCATGACCTCTGTCTCAGCTGACACCCCGCACGTCAGTGGGGAAATCTCGGTGCTTCTTCTCTTGGGGACTTGAAACCAGGTGAACGATAACGCTGTCTCACCGCAGCCACTGCCCTCAGCCCATGTGCTGGTCTGGAGAAGCGAAGCCTGAAGCGTTTCCCTGGGGCGTCTCTTTCTGGAACACCCCTCCCCTCAGCCCCCTGCCCTGCCTGGAGCCACAGAGCTAGCCGGTTCCCTTAGAACCGAAATGGACCACTGAGTGCGAGTTAACCAGTTCGCCTGCCCTCTGAGCAAGGTGCTCCCGCAGAGGGTCCCGCCCCCAGCCCCACACCCTCACAGCTCGCTCCCTGGAGAGAGGGGCCCCCACTCTGCACAGGCCTTTCCTCAAACTTGCAATTTTTAAAGTATTTTTCCCATCTATTAAAAAGATGTGTGTTTATTGTAAAGGAATAAAAAGTCCAGAACTGAAACAAAGGTCTCCCCCAACTCAACAATAGAAGTAACTTCTGCTAACAATTTATTGTGTCTTTTCAGACATTCTCCACACAAATGCAGATAGAATTATTTCTGCACAAGTGGGATCATGACAAAAATATGCTGTGAGAACTTGGCTGATTCTTTCACTCAATGGCGCATCCTGCACGTTCTTCCTTGCAAGTCAGCCTGGATCCTGACCGTTTAGGAGGTGGTGGGTTGGGGGGGTCGGGGGTGGAGGGTCGGGGGTTCCTACCCTGCAGGGGTCCTGGTGCTGGTTCCCACCAGGGGCCTCAGGGAACTTCCAGTGATGTCATCGGTTACAGGCAGGGCTGCAATGAGGACACAGCCATGCACACACACACATGCACACACTCCCCAGGTGTGTCTGTGGGCGTGCCCGTGAGCAGTCCCCTGCTGCTCCATGGAGCGCTGGGCTTGACAAGGCCATTACATTCCAGCCCCAACACCCCCCTCGGACAGGCGACCTGCTGGGAGGAGGGGTCGCCAAGCCCCAAGGCCCCTCCTTCTCCATCACGTCGAGTCTGGTGCCCACCCGAGACGTGATACCTCTTCGCCAGTATCGACCGCACGCCCCCGGGCTCAGCACTCACGGTCACTGGCGTTAACTGTCGCCAGGCACCAGCGCTGGCAGAGGATGTGGGTTTCTGATGGGTGGAGACAGCACTGGGCCATGCCTGGTTCCTCTCAGGTGGCCATGAACGTGTGGCTAAGTTCATGACCTCTCAGTGCCCAAGGGTGAACGTGACACCTGGAGCCAAACTCCGCCAGCCTCCCTCCAAGCGACGTCCCCATCAGGACGGCCACCGTGACCCCGGGGCAGACCCACCAGGTCTGTGGGCCCGGCTCCCACCACCCAGGGAGTCAGGAGGCCCCTTAGTGGGACCCGTGTGGCCATGCCCTGGGAACTCCTCCAAGGGGCTGAGGGCCCTAGGGCTCGGCTATCAAGAGACTGTGCAGCCACGGAGCTGATCGGGGTGCACCCACCGGGGGTCACTCTGCTCCCCGTCATGTGCAGGGAGGAGGGAACGCATCCCTCGGCCTCTCGTCTCCGCGGTCAGCCTCCTCTGCTTTCTGCCTCTTTCAGGGAATTCTGGGTGGTACTTCCCAGAAACTGGCCACCAGGAGCCCAGAGCAAGGTTTTCCCCGGAGCCCCCAGGGAGCGAGCCTGCAGAGAAAGTCTGAGGGGCTCCCAGGGAGGCCGTCCTCCACCTGAGAAAGTCCTGCTTTCTCCAGGAGGACTGGGCACAGAGACTCAGCAGCTCGGCCAAGGGCGTCCAGGGGGAGACTGTCTGCACACCAAGGGGCAGCCGCCCCCCACCCTCGAACCCAGGGATTCTGAGTGCCTTAGCGAACAGAATGCGGCACAAAGGACCCTCCCCACCCAGCTGACCTCAGGGCCAGGCCAGAAAAGACCAGCATTTCCCTGGACGCACAAGAGCCGTGGGCCTTCCACACCCCTCCAACCCTGGCACCCTGGTGTTGGGAGGAGGAGACACAGTGAGGGAGCCACAACTCTTGAGAGCCCTGTTTTGTCACCCCAAACAGGGACACCAGTACAGTGGGACGGGCAGCTCCGACATGTCCTCCCAGTCCCTGGGAGGACACTTCATGCCCAGGGACCGTCAGCTGTGGTTTCCTCACTCTGCCCACCCTCCTTATGAACGCTGATGTCCACTGAAAACAACCCAGGACAGCTCCCTGCCCTGATCTGAATCAGCCTGGTAAGTCCAGGGTCCTACTGCAGAATGACACGGGGACTCCTCTCTAGGCTGGATTTGAAATATCCTCAGTGTCTCCTCTAGACCCCCGCCTTTGGCATTTAAACTGCTTGACTGATAACATTTCTATGACCACGTGTCATGGACGGGGTGCTGTGTCTCCCCCGGGTTCATATACTGACCACATGCCATGGACTGGGTACTGTGTCCACCCCAGAGTCATCCATTCACTCACCCACCCATCCAACAAGTGATTTCTGAGCACCTGTCCTTTCCGGGCCGAGGTCCAGACACTCAGATTCCAAGCTCCATGGAACGTAGAGTGGCTGCAGTGAGTGGTCAGGCAGCAAAGAAACATGCAGGGAGGAGGGGGCTTCCCAGGACCAGGGATGCACCTCCTGAGGGGAAGAAGCGAGAGGGGCCACGGAGGTGTGTGCAAGGAGCTTCCGGGCGCAGGACACCGTGCAGAGGCCCCGAGGCAGGACCACGCTTGGCACACGTCCTGCCAGCAATGCGGCTGGTGTTGCTGCAGTGGGGGGGCCTGGGGCGCGGCACAGGAGGCCTGGGGGGGGGGGTGGCTCGGGGGGGGGGGGTTCTCCCGGGCTCTGCGCGGGAAGTGGCCTGGCCACGCTGCTGGTTCTAGAGTTGCTCCGGCCGGAGGGCTGGGCAGGGGCATCAGGAGGAGGGGAGAGCAGGCAGCCTCCCCGCCCGGGAAGGAGCTGGGAAGGTGCCAGGAAGGTGCTAGGAGGAGCCCGGGAAAGGGCCAGGGCAGCTTCAGTGTCCACTCAGCCAGCTCACCCCCCTTCCGGAGAGGTGGGGGAGCTGGGGGAGAGAAGGCTCCCGGCTGCAGCTCTGGCCGCATCAGCCCCTCTGATCATAAGCAGAAAGCCACTTGCATCTCTCCTGCCCCCCTTCAAGGGCCGCCCCTACCCCAGGCTGCACCCCTAGACTCCTGGCTGCCTCCAGCCCAGGCCTGTCCCTCTGTTCCCGCTACGCTGGCCTGTGTGGACCCCGCTCCATCTCCAGCCCTGCTCTGACCTCTCACCTCTGATCTGCACCCGGCCTCCTGAGAGTAGGGGGCCCACAAGAGGGGCTCGGCCCGGGGCTGACACGCAGGTCAGGGGTGGGTCCAGCTGCTCCCCGGATTCCTGGGTGGTTTATGGCAGGGGGGATGGTGGTCGTGAAGTGTGTCTTCCATCTCCCACCCCCTCCAGCCACTCTCAGTGGTGAGTGGGGCCATCAGTCAGCACCCCATTTCCCGGGCCTGATGGGCAGGGAGGGCGGTACCTGGCCCCAGCAGTCAGGCTGCGGCGGGTAAGGGCTGAAACCCCCTTCTGGGGGTACAGAGAGAGAAGCCCACCAGCCCGGGGGTCCCGTCAGCAAGATCGGGCAGCAGCCCCCATCCCGGGACGAGAACTGGGTGGGGAGCCATGGTCAGAGGCATGGAAGAGGCGAAGCTGAGCGGAGCCCTGGGGTGGGTCCTCAGCCCCTCTGACGTGGGGCTCCTCTGAGTCCACACTGAGGCTGGAAGGAGGGACTCTGGAGCAGAAGACAGACTGGAGGGTGGGGCGCGGCGGCAGCAGGAGAAGGGCCTCCCGAGTTGCCTGGGGAGACAGTCTTTCAACGACGGAAGGGGCAGGCCCGGGGAGATTCACCTGCGCCCACCTAGGGGCATCGAGCTGGGTGACCTGTGACCCAGGGAGGGACTCAAGGTTTCAGGTGCGTCCCGGCAGGAGGAGAAGGGGGCGACAGGAGATTAGATGGTTGGATAGCATCACTGACTCGATGGACGTGAATTTGATCAAGTTAGTGACGGGCAGGGAGGCCTGGTGTGCTACAGTCGGTGGGTTCACAGAGTCGGACACAACTGAGCAACTCAAAGATTAACAGTGACAGCTTGGGCTGGCCAGGACCTGGGAAGACCAGGAGAGGCCAGTTCAGCCACTGGTGCCCTGCTGTTGCCCTGGGTAACACAGGGCCCCGCCCTCAGGAGTGACAGGACCCCGGGGATTCTCAGGCACCAGGTGCCAGGACAGGCGCACAGAGGGGCCTGAGTAGCACCCCTGCCCGTGTCCCCTCTGCCCCAGCCGCCACCACCTCCCCCGTCACAGGCCACAAGGCCCGTGGACTCCAGGACCAGTGGCCGAGGACGCTCCCCCCGCCCCTGCGAGAGACTCCTGGGTCTGGACCCGAGGTCCTTGCTGCATCCATGGAGGAACTGATTCTGGAGGCCCAGCCCAGCTGAACAGCTGCTAACAGCTGGCCAAGCATAGGGCCACCTCCGCGCCTGAGTCCAGGCCGTTCTGGCAGGAGATCACTTACAGGAATAGCACTGCGTGGACGGAGGGAGGAGGTCAGAGTTCACCACTGCCCTCCCCCAGAGGCAGGACGGGGGAGTCTGTGGTTATTTCCCAACAATCTTGTGCAAGCAAAAAGCAACTGGATAGAGGTGCTGACAGCGTCAAACCTGCTTCGCTCTCTCAGTCGATTCTGCCTTTCAGAGCCCCGTGGCCCCATGGGCAGGCGGCTGAGGTCCCCACAGGAGCTCAGCAGGACCCCTCGGTGGGCTTGAGACGGCGGCCGCAGGGCACTGAGCAAGCGGGGCCAGGGAGCCGGGGGACCTGCGGGGGGGACCCTGGAAACACCGGTCGCCTGCCCCACCCGTGTGTGCCGGTGTGCAGGCACGCGGACGTGTGTGTGTTTGTGCGGGTGTGTGCGCGTCTTGGGGGGGTGGAAGGAGGAAGCCCTCCTCCAGACCTCTTCTGTTCCTGGGCCTTGGAGAGGTCCCAGGGAGGCCACCGTGTGGGCCCCGCCCCGAGCAGTCGCCCAAAAGAAGGTGACGTGGGCCCCTGTGAGGCTCACTGATGTTGAGCGGGCACTGGCCGTGGTTGGGGGGGACACCAGGATACCACGGGGCGTCATGTGAGCAGGTGGCGTCCTGACCAGCTGGCCGTGAAGAGGCCCCAGAGCAGACACTTGAGAGGCACGTGAGCGGCCCTTTGGGCTGGGCAGCAGGCCCGGTCCCATCCAGAGGGCCTGAGCTCAGGCTGCCTGCTTCCTGCCAGCAGCTCCAAGGGCATAGGCTGACCAGACCTCCTCCCCGGAGCCAGGAAGGGCTACTCAGACCCGCAGGGCTGTGGCTGCTCCCCGGGGCCCTGGGGAAGGGAGCACAGGTCCCCACCCCGTCACCCAGCGCTGGGAGCTTCTCCCCTGGAGCTGGGGGGCTGGGTCCCCGGCAGCACAGGAGCTGGGAGTGGCTTCTAAGGATGTCCAGCATCCAGGTGGGCAGCAGGGTCTCCATCCTTCAGGGAACCCGTGGCTGGGCCTGGTTCTGCGGAGGGGAGAGGGTCCCTGCCGGGCAGTGCAGGGAAGGCCCTGCTTCCCTGTCTCCTCTGAGGGGAGCTTCGTGGGAGCTGGGGTCTGGGGGCTCCACCCACAGGGGTCTCCCTCTGGCTGGACAGCCTGAGTCCTGGCTGTGGGTCCACTCTGAGCCAGCTCTGTCTCTGGAACCTTGGGAGAAGCCCTGAGAACTCCTGCTGGCCAGGGCTGGGTGAGTGCATGCAGGACGACCAGGCGCCTCGCTCCAGGCTCACCCTCGCCCCGAGGGACACACGCCGGCCAGGCCCCTGGCGCTCCCGGCCACATTCTAGCCGCAGCTGGTCACCCTCACCCATCCTGCCGAGGCTGCCAGTCCAGGGGAGCAGAGGACTGAGCCCCTGGCCAGCACTGCCAGACCTCCAGCCGTTCCAGGGGTGGACAAGGGGCTTAGGGATCCAGGCAGCTGCTGTCCACACCGGACTAAAGCAGCTGCCCCATGTGCTAAGACTCCCCAAGGATAAACACCGTCTGATCGCATAACGAGAGAAAGTGCAGGGATATTTTTTTTCTGCACAGAAATATTAAACTTCAGTAAATCAGAAACCAAAACCAAGTCTGAGAGCAAACTGAGTGAATGTTTGCAGCAGAATGACGGGGCACACACATCCTTTGTATACAAACAGCTCTTGTTTAGTTGTGAAGTCATGTCCGATTTCCCAGCAAGAGTAATGGAGTGGGTTTCCATTTCCTTCTCCAGAGTATCTTCCCCACCCAGGGATCTCAAACCCACCTGCACTGTCTCCTGCACGGACTCTATCACTGAGCCACCAGGGAAGCCCAGCAGAAGCTCTCACCCATCAATAAAAATTACATCATAATAACCACAGAAGTGCGATTAATGTACACATTAATACAGAAGTCAACCTTGATCATAGCCAAAGAAATAAATACTAAACAAAATAAAAGCTAAACAAAAATGAGACTTTTTCCGTTTATCATTGGTTTTGGAATGCCAGGGCTTGCCTGTAGCTGCTAAGGGAAGTGTAAACTGGCGAGGGCTTTCTGAAAAGCAGTGTAGGTCTAGACATCACAAGCATGAGAGTGGTTCCACACCTCAGCCGGGCAGCTCAGGGGACAGTTGGAGCAGGGTCGGTGATTTGTGACAAAGGCAGGCGTCACAGCAGCCACCACCTGTGATCACAGAGCGGGAACACTGTGACCAGGCAGGAGGGAACCCGTGCCCAGCCTGCGGTCGAGCCGAGCAGCCTGAGGCAGAAACGTAGATCTTGCTTTTAAGGGAAACTTAGGTGCGCAGAAAGTGAATGTGAAAAGTTTTTAGTAAAACGAGCAGAAACAAAACTGGCTGACAGAGTGGTTATCTTGGGGAGGTGGCACTGGGGAAATTTTCATTTCCTCCTTCCTATTTAATTTCTACATTTTCCAAGTTTTCTGTAGTGATCAGTCAGAACTTTTATAATGAGAAAAGGTAACAAACTTTTCTTTTCACAAAAATACAACCTGGAAAAATAATTCTGATGGATGTGTATGATGTGTGTTGTGAATATTAAGTTTCTCGATGCATATAGGCAGATCTCAGAAACCCCAGGCGCTGCTGCCAACGCGCTGGTCCTTGGGCTCGGCTCGGGCCCTGGGTGGCTCTGGTGAGCAGGGCAGGAGGTGGAACATACCCGGGCTGGGGCACTGCTGGCTGTTCTGTGCTGGAAAAACCCATACCTCCACTCCTCGCCGTCCGATTGAGTGGAAACACCCAGATCCACCAGCTCTGCGCAGTCCAACGCACTCGGGCACCTGCGGTGGGAATCCTGCCTCCACATCGCCTGGTCCTCTCCCATGTCGTCCTTTCTGGAGGAAAACATCCCATGCGGCTGCGTGTGCAATAACTCGAGTCAGCTCTGCAGTGGGGACCAGAGAAGGTGGGGTCCTGAGGGTCAGAGAGTGAGAACTGTAGGCCCCTCCCTGCCCTGCGCCCTGTTCTCCAGGACACTGGCCTCTGCTCTGCCTGGGGGCACTGGCTTCTGCTCCAACCTCGGCTCTGACCTCGGCTCTGACCTCGGCTCTGACCTCGGCTCCGGCCGAAGGTACTTTCGGGGCCCAGGAGGTGACTGTGCTTCTTGGCGGAGGACCCTGCTGGTTCTAGCCCGGCCTCGTGGGCGTCTGGAAACCGCACAGGAGGAGGAGGAGGTGGGGAAAGAGGCGGCTCTCGGGCTGTGTCCTGGGAAGGTCCAGGTGGCTCCCCAGGCCGCCGCGTGACCAGGCGCTTTGTCTGGGACACCACCCCTTCGCGGTGCACCCATGCCCACCCCGTCGCCGGGCCCCCAGGGCAGCTGCGGGCGGGGCAGCCTGGGAATGCCACCCCTCCTGGGTCTGTGACCGCTTCTCAGGGCAGGAAAGCCCTGGGTCTGGCCTCCTCCCTGCTTCCCATAGGACACTCCCAGTTAGCCAGCCACCCACAGGCCTGCTGGGTGGGGAGGACGGAACGGGGCCCAAGCATCCCCCCTCAGGTTAAGCCCGACTGCAGATGTGTCTCCTCGCCTTTGAGACAAGCCTGGGACCTGATGTGATCTCAGAAGACTCTTTCAGAGGCTGCAGGGCAGCAGACTAATCACAGAGGACGTGGCTAACCCAGCCTTGCCCTTTGAAAGCTCTGAGAACTGATTTTATCAACAGAGCAACTGTCCAGAAGGCTCCAGGGCGTGGAAGGGAGGACACGGCCGGAGTGAGGACCCACCCGCCCGCCTCGTCTGTATGGCTGTCCTAGAGCCTGGACGGGCAGGGCGGTCAGCAGCCCCACACCAGGCTCAGAGCCCTGAGTAAGCCTGAGCTGGTCTCAGTTCCTGGTTGGCCCCGCATTCTCCTCATGCAGAGGATGGACAGGACATAGCAAGTGTCCCCACCTGACCCACCACCCCAGGGGACTGGGACACCCAGGGAGAGTGAGTCCAGCGTGGAAGGCCCGCAGGAAGAGCAGGGAGCCCAGGGCAGAGTGTCCGCCCCGGGCAGGTGGTTAACAGGGCCCCACAGGAAGGCCGTGGCAAGGACACACCCGTTGGGGCCGCAGGAAGGGCCCTGGGCAAACCGCCCTGGCCTGACCTCGCAGGAAGGGCTGACAGCAGCCTGGCAGAGGTCATACCGTAGCAGCAGCACCATCACGGCACACATCAGGCCCAACAAATGGTGGACGACAACGAGGGGGCCCCAGGGAACGTCCCCCGGGGATGGTGACTGACAGCCCCACGACCAGAATGACGGCGGGGGGGGGCGGCGGGCACGCCAAGGACATCACAGCGGATGTCACAGAGCAAGAATGGTGACTAATACAGCCCCACAAGGGGTGGAGGGGCGGCCACACTGCCGACGTC
>CM035283.1:558978-575157 GCA_020226075.1 Hydropotes inermis
GCCGGGTCTCCGCGGTCCCCGCGGACGCCTGGACCTGCAGCGGATCACGGCCGGCGCCCGGGCGCGGCGCCGGGAGCGCGGGCGGGCGGGCGGGCGGCGACATGGGGAAAATCCAGTCCAGGCACGGTGAGTTGGGGGCCGGCGGGCGGGCGGGCGCCGACGGACGGGCGCCGGCCACTCACTGTCCCTTCCCTCTCCCGCGCCCTCCGGCCGCGCCGCAGCCGCTGCAGCCTTCAAGCGAAGAGAGAGCCCAGAAGGTGAGCGCGCGGGGCGGCGGCCGGGACGCGGGGGACTGAGCCCGGAGGGCGGCGCGCGTGCTGCCCCCCGAGGCCTCGGGTGGTGGGGGGTGCCTCGGCGGGGCGCCCCCAGGAGCGCGCGGGCTCCTCGCCCACGCCCCAGACCCCTGTCCCAGCCTGGGGCCTGAGCCCCGCGCCCCAGGCTGCGCGGAGAGGGGCGGGCGCGCAGGGCGGCGGGCATCTCCAGGCGCACCGCCCGCGGGCTCACGGGCGTCTCCTTCTCTCCTCGGTGCCGCGTTCCCCCGCCTCCGCCCGCGGGCCCGCAGGGGACAGTATCGTGGTGTCTGCGTACATGGGCGGCCGCAGAGGCGCGGAGGAGACGGAGCGGCGGGGCTGCGCGGAGCACGGCGCCAGGGACAAGCAGGTAGGCGTGGTGGGCCCGGCGGGCTCCTGGGGCCGCGAGCAGCGGAGCTCAGCCCCTGACCGCGACCCAGGTTCCGGGGACAAAGAAGGCGGCGGCGCAGATGGCCGGCAGACGGACTGCGGCGGGGCCTGGAGAGCCCCTCCCGCTCCCTGGCGGGGGCCTGTGGCCACAAGGCCTGCGTATCCCAGGCAGGAGGGGGGCGCGGGGCTCGACTTTTCTTTACGATCCATGCGCTGCACAGCCGTGGTGGCGAGTTAAAGACCACCACGCTGCCCGTTTGCCGTGTCGAAGGGCCGCTGGGCTCACGGGAAAGCCAGGCTTCAGGGGGATGGCCGGGCCCCCCAGACTGAAGGTGCTGTTTTTAGCATCAAGGCCCCCACTCAGAGCCCAGGTTCCTGCGAGTGGGCGTGGAGGGTGTCCATCCAGGCCTGGGGTGCCAGAGGGGCCTTGGGTGAACCAGACCCCATGCGTCTGCCAGGGTAGGAGATTCCGGGCACCCGTGTGGACTGGGTTCGGGTAGATGGCCAGGCCAGACGGCTGAGACCCCTCCCCGCCAACTGCTCGCTCCCTAGCGGTCCCCGGAGTCCACTGCAGACAGAGCGCAACCGCTCAGGGGCACGGCCGCTCCCTTTTTGGAAGGACGCTCTCTGGCCAGCTGGTAATGAGACGCTCAGAGGGTGTTTGTAAACGCTTGTGAGAAGGGGCAAGACGTGCCCTAAGATCAGACCCACTTGAGTCGCGATTCCTGCTTTCTGGGAGTCAGGTTTGAATCCCACGCCTGTAAAGGCAGGAACCGCGTTCGAAGATTTGCTGGGCATGTCACAGTGCGGCTGGAGGCTGTGTGCTCCTTGGGGCCAGGGGCCAGCGCGGGGCCGCCCCTCCTCTGGGCCAACCGTGTCTGCCTGGGGAGGTGCGTGTTGGTGATGGGGTGCTGTCTCCTGCCTGCTAGGTCCTCCTGCGCGTGAGGAGTCAGAGATGCCTGCAGCTGATGCAGAACAGTCCCGGGCTTATGCCGCCTCTTCCTGGCGGCCATCCACCTGGGGCCTTCTCCCGGGCATGGGCACCTTGGGCCTTGAAACAGGTGGGCAAGCCTCCGTCAGCCCAGGATGTGGACCACACAGCAGGTCCCAACACGCAGCCCGTGAGTGTTACGGAGATCAAAAACAATGCTCCCACTGCGTGGCTGTGAGGTGGTAGAGCCCGCTGTGCTGGCCTCTGAGGCTCATGGGTTTCACGCTCCTGGGACGTGTTTGAAGGAGCGGTGTGCTGTGTGGCTCGGGTAGCTCCCTCATTGTTTTGTTCTCTGCTGTAGTCTGAATGTTGGCGTCACCCTGAAATTCAGCCTCACCTCCCTCCATGTGATACCTTGGCGAGGTGGTTAGGGCCCGGGGGCTGAGACCTCGTGGCACATCAGCGCCCATGTGAGCCCCAGAGCTCTCGGTGTCCCGTCTACCGTGCGGGGTGACAGGCAGCGGGCACCGTCTACGCAGCTGGAAGGGGCCCTCGCCAGACGCCGAGGGGCTGGGGCCTCAGTCTCGGACGACCTGCGGCCTCGGTCTCGGACATCCAGGCGCCTCGGTCCCGGACGTCCGGCCTTCAGGACTGTGTGATGAGTTTGTCTTGTTCGCTCGTTACTGGCCTGCGGTGTGTTGTTGTGGCAGCCAGCACGGACTGAGTCTGCTTTCATAACCCCGCGGTGCAGGGAGAGCATGGAACCAGGACAGCGGACGGTCCTTTACGTTTAGTACAGTTCATTGTTCCCTATCTCCTTCCGTCCTTTGCTTGTTTGGCTGTAGGGCTATGAGCCCCCGGACCTGGAGTGTGGACCCCCGGCCCGGGAGTTCAGGCATCTTGCTGCCACCCTGCTCCACCCACTTAGCACCCCGCCCCTGGCTCCCACGGAGTGTGTCGGTCAGGGGACACTGGGGTGTCGGCTCTCCCTCTGTCCCATCTCCGGCCCCGTCTTCATCCCTGCTTCCCGGGGGAGGCCCCAAGGATGGCTTGCCTGACCGTGCCGTGCCCCCGGGACCTCTGACTGGGGCTGGTGCGGGGACACATCCCCTCCTGTCAAGGCCACCGTGTGCTTCCTTGCGGGTCAGTGCTGGTCACCATGTGGCCACAAGAACTGTGGCCGGTGACCCTGTGGGGGAATTAGGTGCACATCCGCCCACCTAACTCGCCCGCTCCCACCACCCCCACAAGATACAGGGAAGGAGGCTGAGTTTGCCCACGAGTTAGTGAGCCCGGCTGGCTCCTGGTGCATGACCAGAATGTCTGGTAAACGTTATTTTCCCGGCAGGTGGATACCTGCTTCATGAGCTGGAAGGTCCTTCCTGTGAACCTGAGAAACGCTCAGTGTTGCTTCAAGGCCACATGTCCCAGGGGGCCGGGCGGCCACGGAGTGTTGGTGGGGGTGACACAGAGGGTCCTGGGAGGGGCAGTCGTGGGATGTCAAGGGGGAGACAGCTCCTTGGAGGGACCGCAGTGCGTGGCCCTGTGGCCTCCTGGCCTGTCTTCCCAGCTTTGGAGGACGGGGCTGGGGCCCTTCCTCTCCTTCCCTTGGTTTGTCTGAAGTGATTTTAGCTGTTTTAAAACTGAGCGTGGTGCCCACGGGTGTCTCCTGGCATGTTCCCAGAGCCCGAGGCATAGTTCTGGTTCCTTCAGGAGCTTGGTGGGTGGTGGAGGCCTTGAGTCAGTGGCTTCTGGGACCCCGTGCTCCCTGACCCCATGGCCCCTGACCCCGCGGCCACTGAATCCACGGCCCCCTCGCTTCTGGGGTGGGCAGGTCGGGTGCCCTCAGCTGCAGGCCCAGTGCTGCCCAGAGGGAGGCCCCCAGCTGGAACCCGGTGTGGGGCCTGCAGTCGGCTCCGCCCTCCTGCCAGGGGTCCTCCCCCAGGAGGGCGCTGAGGTGTGCTGGCCTCCTGGCTGCTGTGAGGGGCATCCAGGCCCTCTTCCTGCTGCTCGTCCTGGGGAAGGACTGTGCACGTCGTCTGGGTGCCTGGACAGAGGGACTCCCGCAACTGCACTGAGGTTCCATGGAGAAACCTGGAGGGGGGTGCAAGGTGAGAGCGGGAGTCCTGCACTGGGGGTTCATCTGCTGCTCCCAAGACCATGCGGCTGCCCCGGAACCAGGGCTGCTTCTGAGACGAGGTCATAGATAACAGACGTTTTCCAAAGAATAAAGGCACGAGGTCAGCAGGTCCGTGAAAAGGTGCTGGACATCCTAGTCATCAGGACCACAGCGAGGTGTCACCTCCACCTGTCGGGACTGCTGTGACCAGAAGAACACAAGTAACAAGCGCTGGAGAGGATTTGGAGAGAAGGGAACCCTCCTCCACTGTTGGAGGGGACATAAAACTGTGCAGCCACTGTGCAGAACAGTATGGAGACTCCTCAGAAATTAAAAACAAGTGCCAGGTGATCCAGCAGCCTCCCTCCTGGGTACTGTCCAAAGAAAGCAGAACTAACTCCAGGAGGTGATGTGCAGCCCCACGTTCCCTGCAGCATCATTTACAGTGGCCTTGACAGAGGCTGAAGCTGAAGCTCCAGGACGTTGGCCACCTGATGGGAAGAACTGACTCAGTGGAAAAGACTGACGCTGGGGAAGATTGAAGGTGGGAGGAGAAGGGAATGACAGAGGATGAGATGGTTGGGTGGCATCACTGACTCAATGGGCATGAGTTTGAGCAAGCTCCAGGAGATGGTGAAGGACAGGGAAGCCTGGCGTGCTGCCTTCCATGGGGTCGCAAAGAGTCAGACATGACTTAATAACTGAACAACAACAAGACAGAGAAGCAACATCCTTTGATGGTGGGTGAATGGAAAAGAAGATGCAGTGTATGTACAATGGAATATTACTCAGCCATAAAGAAAAAAATCTTGCCCAAAACATGGATGGACCTTGAGGTCATGGTGCTAAGTGAAGTAGCACCAGACAGAGAAAGACAAATGCTGTGTGACCGCTCACGTCTGAGGACTAGAAATACGTAAATATGTTTATAAGACAAGCTCCCCGCTGCAGAGAATGAACTGCAGATTGTGGGAGGTGGGGGTGAGGGTGGGCAGAATGGGTAAAGGCTGCTGAAAGGTTTCAGCCAGGCAAGTGCAGGTCTGCTCGGGACTCTCTTTATCTTTCACGGGTGGCTTCGCAAATGAATTGTTCTTGAGTGGATTTTGGCTCCCGTTTGTGAAACGGGGAGGGGTCGCTGGTGTCTGCTCCGACCCCAGGGGTCTGGTTGCAGCCACAGAGCCGGGTACGGGTGCCGCCCCCCTGCGGGTGCTTCCAGAGGTAGCAGAGCCCGTGTTGCTTCTCAGAGCAGCTTGGCCCTCGGGGTCCTGGGCTGCGAGCAAGCATAAGCCTTCAGCGTCTCCAGCAGGCTTACCTCTGCTGGGGCCACTGGCGTCACGTGTGAACATGTGGGGCCTTCTCAGCTAAAAACAGAACTGAAAATGCGCGCGGAAAATGGAAGTTCCACTTTGGAACTGATCTTCTTTTGAAATGGGAAAAATTAGGCTTTAATACGAATGGAAGGGAATGAGAGCCCAGTGGTTTTTCCAGAGGTAGAGCTCAGATGGAAGGAAGATGAACCTGGGTCTGCATTTCAGACCCAGCGGCAGGAAACCTCTTCTGCCCAAGAGCGCTGGCGGACATGATGGCTCCCACACAGGGGCACGGGCGTCCTGTCGACACTTCATGTGCTGTGACCTCGGCGGCCAGGGGGCTCAGACAGGAAGGAGGCGGCAGGCACCGGGAGGTGGATCCTGGAGATCTTCCTTTCTCTGTGAAGCTCCTCCTTGTTGGCGCTGAAGACTGAGCCAGCAGCGTGCATGACTGGGAGAAAATGATGTCTGCAGATTTGTTGCAGAATGATTTAGTGTTAAATGAAAAACAGTTCCAGGACGCTGAGAATTGAAATCACTGAAGTTTTTTAGTTTTTTGGGGCATATCTCGATTCTCTGTGGTAGAGATTGTGTGTGCATTCATGTATATGTGGGTGTGCATGCACACATATACATGTGTGTACATGCATATATGTGTGTACATGCATCTATTGTGTTCATGCATATATGTGTGCTCACACATATATATATAGTGTGTATGCATGTGTACATGTGTGTCTGCACGTGTACATGCACATGTATGCATGCTTGTGCATGTTTGTGTGTATGCATGTGTAAATATGTGCATATGTTGTGTTCATGCATATATGTATGTGTTCACGCACACATATGTGTGTATACGTGCATTTGTATATGCGTTTTGTACATATGCATGTATGTGAGTGTACATGAATGTGTGTGTCTGTACATCATTGTTCAGTTGCTAAGTCACGCCCGACTCTGTGACCCCATGAGCTATAGCGTGCCAGGGTCCTCTGTCCTTCACTATCTCCTGGAGTTTGCTCAAACTCATGTTCATGTGTGCACATGCATATGTATATAGGTTCATACATGTGTATATGCATCTGTGCACACATGTGCATGCATGCGTATGTTGTGTTTGTGGATATATTGTGTTCACACATGTGTATATACGTGTGTATTCATGTGTACATGTATATACACATGTGTTTGTGTGCGTGTGCATGCATGTCTGTTTGTGCACATGTCTGTGTGTGTGTGTGCTGGTATATAGGGCTTCCCTGGTGGCTCAGACGGTAAAGAATCCACCTGCAATGCAGGAGACCTGGGTTTGATCCCTGGGTCGGGAAGATCCCCTGGAGGAAGGCATGGCAACCCACTCTAGTGTTCTTGCCTGGAGAATCCCGTGGACAGAGGAGCCTGGCAGGCTGCAGTCCATGGGGTTGCAATGAGTTGGACATGACCGAGCGACTGACACTTCTTTTCACACTATGTAGCTTCTCACTGACCCTGCATTTGTTATGTTTTCCCTGCACACACTTTACGGTGGAATTATTTCCCCCGCAGGTGCCCTTGGTAACTCGCCCACGACTGTGGGCTGTGGGCTGAGCTCCTATGCTCTGTGCTTTCAGGTGTCCCTGCCACACACGTGGAGCCCTTCTCCAACAAGCTTCACGAGCGGGTCCTTGGGGACCTCTCTGGGGTCAGGGTCTTTTTTGTGTGTGGTTGCCAAGAAAGAAATCCCCAGAGACCAGGGCAAGTGGGCATGTGATACTGTTGCTAAGTCGCTCAGTTGTGTCTGACTCTGCAACCCTATGGACCATAGCCTACCAGGCTCCTCTGTCCATGGGATCCTCTAGGTAGGAGTCCTGGAGTGGGTTGCCATGCCCTCCTCCAGGGGATCTTCCTGACCCAGGGATCAAATTCGCATCTCTTACGTTTCCTGCATTGGCAGGCAGGTTCTTGACCACTAACGCCAGATACATTCTGTATTTTTTTTTCACCAAAATGAGTGAAGTTGTGAGAAGCTGTGGTGGGTAAGGTGTCCTCACCCAGGATGTCAGTTATGGAGCATTCTGGCCCATAAAGGTCTGTAGGTGTTTACTTTAGGAGACCCTTTGATCCCCAGAGAACTGAGTTTCTGGGCATAAATTCCAAATCTGGTAATTAGGAAGTCTGGTTGAACGGCCCTCACCCAGGAGCCCTGCTGCACAGTCTCGGAACGCCCTCGGATCCTGGATCTGTTGTGAGAGCTGTGGGTGGTGGGGACCCTGCACTCCCCTCCCCGACGCTTCACCTGCCTTAACTTGCGCTGTAAAGTCAGAAGTTGACAGTCACAGCCACGACAGCCCCTCGGATGGAGCCCTTCTGTGCATGTGCTGGGATTAGTAAGCCCCAAACCTGCCTTGTACCCTCTAAGGCTCTTTAGCCGCTGAAGCTGAGACCCCAGCTGCTAAGCTGCCTGGCCTTTCCTTCAGCCCGTGGAGTCACCTCCATCTCCCTGGCAGTGTTTCCGAGATGTGTCCCCACCAGGCCTTCCATTGGGGGTGCGGACAGGTCCGCCTCTGCCCTCAATCTCTCTCTCCCACTGAGGCCGCTGCCCCTCCCGGGCCTGCCCTTTGCCTCCAGCCATCTGCCATCCCCTCTGCTGCCCCCGTGGCCTCCCACTCTCCCCCCAGTGCCCCGTCCTTGCCTTCTCCTGCCCGACCCAGTTCCCTCCAGTGCCCGGGGAGTCCAGGCCCCCCACACTCACCCCACACCAGTCCTGCCCCATCCAGTGTCCTGACAGCCTGAGCAGGAGCCCAGGGGCCTCCCTGGACCCCAACTTGGCCCAGGTCACCCTTGCATGACACGCCACCCCCTTGTCCAGCCCCAGGCACTGCCCGGAAGTGACCTTGGTCCCCTGCAGCACGAGCCGGGTGGGCACTGCCCCGGGGTCCCCACCTCTGCCCACTCTACCTGTCCAGGGTGTGGTCTGTCACGGCCGGAGGTGAGGCCAGGCTCTGGCTCTGATCAGCAGGCTCCCATGGCCGACCGCCCAGGAGGCGGGGCTGGTGTGAGCCGCCTGGGGTGGAGGGCCCGCAGGCAGCAGGGGGTACGCTCAGCCCGGCTCTCCACTGGGGACCCTCTGGGTTCCCGTCACAGCTGCCCATCCTCGGATCCATCACAGGAAGCTGAGCCATCCTCCGGGGACCCCGAGTCTGCAAGGCGTGCCCTGGGAGCAGGAGGTGTGTCCTCGCGTCCGCGCTGGGACCCTCCTGTGACCGGTGCTGCGGTCTCTCCCCACTCAGGCCAGAGGAGGGGCCTGGCTTCTGCTGGGTTTCTGGCTGGTGTACTTCCTGTCTGTCCCCATTTGAGGGGTCGGCACCCTGTGAGCGTGTGCATAGGTGGTCGCTGCACCCCGTCCTCCTGGGGGCTCACTGCACCCCATCCTTGTGGGGGTTTGCAGCACCCCATCCTCTGGGGTTCACCGCACCCTGTCTTTTTGGGGGAGTCACCACACCCCGTCCTCGTAGGGGGCTGCCGCACCCCATCCACGTGGGGGTCACTGCACCCCGTCCTCCTAGGGGGTCACTGCACCCTGTCCTCCTGGGAGGTCGCCGCATCCTGTCCATGTACTGTTGGAAAGGGGTGGAGGCGGTGGTCAGCGGCCGGTCCAAACTCTCGACTGGCTGTCAGCTCCTGGACGTGCAGGGCTGCTCCCCGTCCCAGAGCCCGCGACCGGCACCTTATTGGAAAGGGGTCTCTGCAGACGTGGCTGAGTGACGGACCTCCAGACAAGGGGTGGTCCTGGGGCCCTGACTGCCGCTCCTGTCTCTGTGAGAAGGGGCGGGTGCGGGTCCGGCCTTGGACAGAAGACGCACACCCAGAGGCCGAGCAGCCACAGAGCCGAGGCTGGGGATGCAGACATGAGCCCAGGGCCCCCAGGGCCCCCAGAGCCGGAGAGGCAGGAAGGGTCTTGCCCCCAGAGCCTGGGGGCTCCCCTCCAGGCCGTGAGTCCTGACTGTGACCTCTGAACTGGGAGACGGCAAGTCTTCAGGTGTGAGCTGCCTGGCTGGGGACCACTTGTTACGGGGGACACAGATGCACTGTCCCTCAGGCCCTGGGGCCTGGGGGTCCTCCTCTCTGTTGAAGCCCAGATCTGCACGCTGAGCCCCCAGGGACAGAGCAGGTACCAGCCTGGGAGGAGACCTGAATCCAGGTTTAAGAGGAGACCTGAATCCAGGCTGCCTTCAGGAGGGGCCTTGAGTCCTGGGATCATTAGGGGGGTGCTTGGAATATGAGGGGCCCCCCAGGCTTGCCACAGACGTGCTCCACGCCGGGACCCTGGGCAGATTTTCTAGGCAGGCCCTTTATTGGGGCAATGACGAAGCAGGTTTGTAAAGGCTGGCTTCCCATGCGCTCTGCCACCTCACGGATGCACCGTCTCCCTCAGGGATCGTTCAGGGACTTGGGAGCTGGAGGGCCTCTACCCCAGCAAGAGTGGGGCTTCCTAGGGACGTGTCCACCCTCGAAGCCCGGGAGCGTTTCCTAAGATCGCAGAGGCACTCAGTCTTGAAGAAATGTGTGAATTTGGACGCTGGAAAAGTGGATGAGTTCAGGGGTTGGTCGGCTGCATCACTGAAGCTTCCTCCTTCCCACTCACGCAGACCGCCCTGTGTCCATGTGGCCTCCAACGGGCACATGTGTCCTGCCCATTGGCCTGGCTGTGTGTCCCTCCAGCCTGCCCACAGGGTGGACAGCCCAGTGTCCCTGGCTCTGGTGGATGGAAGAGGACCCTGGCCGAGGGAAAGTGTGGCTGGGCCTCCTGGCCTCTCGGGAGGTGGGGATCCAAGCTTTTCCGTGAATGCCCCCGACAGCTCCACGCCTGTAGCCCCCACCTAGGCAGCAGGAGCCCGCAGCAAAGGCCAAGGCTGCCTGATGGTGATGGAGAGGGATGATCCAGAGGAGGAAGCGTGGGACGACCTGGAGGAGAAAGCGTCCTGTGCGAGGGCCTCAGCCTGTCCCTGGCAGCCCAGAACACTGGGCTGAAGGAGGGCCCCTCAGATGCTGGAGAAGGGGGGCATGATCTCCCCCTGCTGGGAGCCCCCGGGGTCTGCAGGAGGCCAGGCCCAGGTCTGAGCACGGCTGGGTGGTGGGCTGGGTCACCGGCAGGCCCCTGCTGGTGGGCAGAGGAGCCCCAGATGCCACGGGGACAGAGCTGCGTCCCTGAGCAGAGTCGGAGGCGGTTGGTGCCAAGGACCATCCAGGCAGGGGCAGTATGGGGGTCGGGAAGGCGGGGCTGGAGGGTTTGTAGGCGGAAGCTGGGGCTCCCTTGAGCGGGGGAGGGCATGAGGCAGGAGTTTGCTGCTAGGGAGGGGACTCCACCTGGGGACAGAGGCCAGCACAGGTGGGCCTCCCAGGAGCAGTGGGGCCTGGGCAGTGCCCTTGCATGCGTGGGGACGTCATCCATTCTCCTCCAGTCTTGCTAGACGGTCTGGGTTTTCCAGCCACGTGGGAGGCTGCCAGCAGGGGTGGCCGCATGTCTGGCTGGGAGCCCTGCGCTGCGTGTCCTACGTTACAGTCTAAGTTCTTGGCCCTTTTATTGAGCTGCAGTAGCGTGGATGAGAGGGCATCTTTATGTAATCAGGATGGATGGGTCGGAAGTCACCAGTCACAGGGCCAAGCGTGGCTGTACTTCCCACAAGCCTCCTCGCCCCCTTGTCTGATGGCTTTTCATCACAGACACCGCTGGTGACGTGTTGGATCTTAAACTGGCCTGTCCTCCTGTCAGGCTGTGCATGGAGGGATATTCCGAGTGTCCCAAACTCCCAGCCCTGTTAGGGAAGGCGGGCACCATCTGGGGAGGCGGGCACCATCTGGGGAGGCGAGCACGTCCGTTGCTGACCAGAGCCAGCTTGGTTGTGTCCTTGGTGAGTCTGTGAAAACAAAAAGATGGAAGGAATTATTGAGCTTTCACCTCTTCTAAGCTCATGTGTAGAGGCCACAGGTGGGCTTTGCTTTTCTTTGAGCGCTCAGGTGAGCCAGGCAAGCAGTGAGGAAATTCTCGGGTCCCCCACCCAGTGGCTCGGGGGCTGAGTCCTCAAGGCCAGCCTCTCCACCAGCCCTGGGGCTCCAGCAGGTCCCCAGAGGCGGGTCTCGGGGCCTCGGCCGTTTCCCCCCCAAGACTGGCTCTTTGAAAGAAAGGCTGCGCCCAGCCCAGTCTCGGATCCTTAGATCCCAGGGAAGTGCTTCCTGCAGCTCTTTCACTCTGTGATTTAAGGAGGTGACTACAGGGGGCTCTGCCCCGGGCGAGGTCGTCAGGAGTCACGCAGGATCTGAGCCTCTGGCCGCCAGCCCAATGGGGAGGCTGGCTGGGCGCCTGTCGGGGGACGTGGTGGAGAGGGAGCCCCCCAAGCCGGGGGGCAGAGTCCTCACCAGGCATGAGCTGCCCGTGCCTGAGCCCCTGGGCCCGTCCGTCCACGATCTGGCCCCGCAGCACGTGGCAGGGCCCGCAGCCTCACCGGACGATGGCTGGCCCTGGCCGCCCCCTGTGATGCGGTCCCTGTGGCCAGCTGACCTGCCGGCCTCTGGCCAGGCGCTGCGCCTGCTCCCCACAGACACTCGGAACCTCGCTTTGATTTTATGGAAAAAATTTAACCGCAAGCCAGGGTCTTATGATTGGAATTTATCTTAGCATCACTGGGTAGAGCGCTCAAGCTGGAGGGGCCCTTGTGCTGGTGTGTGCGGCAACCGCGGGGCCTCCGCGCTGGGCCAGCGGGCACATTCCGGGCAGCGGCAGAGGCGGCGGCGTCTATCATAGCGAGCTCGGGCGCACCGCCCGCCTGGCCTCCTGAGAAAGCTGTGAAAGTCACCTGGTTCTAAGAGGCGTGACGGGGGAGTGGTTAGGGCCAGGGCCTCCAAGAGGAGGGTGCCGGGGGTGCCTGGGGGCCCAGGACACAGATGGGCAGGGTCCCCTCCGCCCTGGGCCCAGCCCCGCTCGCCCCGCATCTGTTCTGACGCGGTTGGCAGAGCCAACCCCGGGGACTCGGTTCTGTGGTTTCCCGGCTCGGCGGAAGGTTGCTCCCGTTTTCCCGTAACTGGCCTCAGGATCGGCCGTGGGGGCCGTGGCCGGGGTGGGGGGCTGGGGGCGTCTTCTGTCTGCGCCCTAGGCCCGGCCCCCCCTGAAGGAGGCACCCTCGGCCTGGGTCCCCTGAAGGATGCGCCCCCCAAGTCCCAGCCCCCTGGTTCCTGGGCCTTGCGGGGGCGCTCCCCAGCTCTTGTCCAGCTGAGGCAGGAGGTGCTGTGTGCCGGCCGGTGAGCGGACGGATGGCAGGTGGGCTTGGCCGTTCACAGCCGGGCTTCTGGTCTGTGCCCGCCTCGCTCAGCAGAGGCTAGGTGGGAGCCTTGTTCTCACTGCCCTGCGCCCTCGGGCGAAGCCGTGTCCTCGGGGAGGGAGCGGAGGGGGGGACGCAGGGTGCACTGAGAACCACTGGGCTCCGCGTCTCGTCCCGGAGGTGGTTTTAACGGAGCCAGCCACGCCCAGGGATTGGCACGTGTCACGTTCAGAACCCGAGGCTGAGTGAGCATGGACGGGCAGCTGCTCCCGCAGCAGAAGCGTGACGCCCAGGAGGCAGGTCCAGTGCCCGCCCCCGAGCTCGGGCGGGGTGTCCATGGTCTGCGCTGTCCGTTCTCCTGCAGGAGCTGCCGGGTGGGGACCCCAGGGAAGGGCCTTTCCGCGATGACCAGTGTCCCTTCGAGGGTGAGTCCTGCTCCCCAGCCCTGGACACCCTGAACCACCCTCACCCCGCGCCCCTCCACTTACCTCCCAGACCCCGGCCAGCCCAGGTTTGAAGCTGCCGCAGCCAGATAGTGGACACCCCAGGCCAGGGTCACCCGAGGGCCGCCCCGGCCTCCCTCCCAGGCCACCTGATGCCCTGTGCCTGGACTCTCAGCTCAGACCCTTCTGGGAGGGTCACAGGCTGGGAGCCACCCACCACCTCCCCCTGGGCCGGACACCTGGCCCACCCCCTTGCCCCCCGCAGTGGTGCTGCCTCCTGAGAAGGCCGAGGCCCGTGAGGGGCCAGGACAGCTCTTCTGCGTGGATGATGGAGAGAGGGCGGCTGGCCGTGAGGGCACCCGCGGGCTGGGCAAGCGGCGCCTGAACGTGGACGTAGGTCTTCGTCCCCCTCCGGATGCCCTGACGTGGGGTCCCCATGGCTTCCGGGGTGGCAGGCTCTGCTGGGTAGAGGGGTCCCCACGCACCTGGCCAGAACCGGCTGCTGTGGCCCTACATAACCCATGGGACTTTCCCGAGCTTCAGTGCCAGAGCCGTGGGAATGACCCAGAAGCCAGGTCATGCACGGACCGTCCCGTCTCCCTGCCCGGCCAGAAGGGGCGGGGACTGGTCCCCGGAGGATGGGGCAGGGTTGGGAGCCCGGCACGTGGGCGAGGATGACCCTGCGCCCGTCCCCCCGCACCCCACAGGCAGTCCAGTGTGACGTGTCGGTGGAGGAGGACAATCACCAGGAGTGGACGTTCACGCTCTATGGCTTCGACAACAGCGGGAAGGCCACCAGAGAGGTGATGAGGCCTGGGTCCCACCCTGGGGACACAGCTGGGTCCTCCAGGAGGGAGGAGAGTCAGGGAGCTTTCCTGGGTCAGGCTGTGGGGAGGGAGCCACTGCAGGACACCGGCAGGGCCGACTGGAGCCTCATCCACTCCCCTGGGCCCGGCCACTGTCTGTGCCGTTCCTGGTGGAGCCTAGCCAGCCCTGGCCATCTCTGCCCTGGCCAGCAGCCCCTCAGCAGGGCAGTGAGGGTCCGTGGAGCCCGGCACGGCATCCCTGCCCTAGCCAGCAGCCCCTCAGCAGGGCAGTGAGGGTCCCAGGGGTGCCCCCTGCATGCCATCCCTGCTGCCTCTGTGTTCAGAAGGGCAGAGGGCCCCTCAGAAGGAAGCAGACATGGAGGATGACTGAGACAGCGTGTCTGAGTTAAAAGCAACTTTGATCGTTTGTCTGCTCGCTAAGCCCTTTGAACTCAGATGCAGTTTGAACTTGAGAAGCTCAGAGAGACGTGGTGGTTCCAGCAGGGCTGCTGGCTCGGGCCGCTTGGTGCCTCTGTGGGGCAGGGGAAAGGAGTGGCAGGCGGCGGGCAGCGTGGGCTGGGCCCCCCAGTCCACCTGTGCCCCGACGTTTGCCCCCACCCCCCAGGACATGTCCAGCCTGATGCACACCATCTATGAAGTCGTCGACGCTTCAGTCCACCACTGCTCGGGCAGCAGCAAGACTCTCCGCGTGAAGCTGACCGTCAGCCCCGAGCCGTCCAGCAAGAGGAAGGACGGGCCCCCTGCTGCCCAGGGTGAGAGCCTGGGTTTCTGGGCCCCGGCGGCTCCCCGCTCAGGTGCTCCGGAGGCCCTGCCCTGCGTGTGGTCCCTGCTCCAGCACCCCCCGCCCCACGCTGCCTCTCCCCTGAGCGCCTGCTCACCATGCGGGGTGGGGGGTGGTGTTAACTGTGACCCCCGCGCAGCGTCCCCCTCACGGCAGAGGGCTCTGTGGCGTCCTGAACACGGAGAGCCAGGCGAGGGCTGGAGCCTGTTCCGTGAAGGACTGGGTGTGCGGGGGCTTCAGTGAGGAGCGAGAATGAATGCGTGCAAGAGTGGAAGTGAATGCGTGAGTGGGGAGTGAGGAATGAATGAGGGCGTGACTGAACGTGTGGATGAATGAATGAGTGATGAATGAACAACTGGACACATGCATGAGTGAACGAAGGCATGAATGAATGAGTGAACGTGCAGGGCCAGTGAGGACGTGAGCAGAGTGAGTGAATGAATGGGTAGCTGGGTGAGTGAAGGCTGCCTGCGTCCCCCGCTTTCAGACCGCGAGCCCAGTCGCTGCAGGACGGAGGCGGAGCTCAGTGAGGACCCCAGGGTGGCCGACAGGAGGCTGTCCACACACGTCCGGTGAGGGCCTGGGGTCCAGCTCGGCTTCCTCAGATGGGAGCAGCCTGGCCACACCCCTGCTTCCCACAGGCCTCAAGGGCTGTCCCCTTGGGGTAGCCCCGGGCACTCCCTGCCCCCGAGTGGGAGCTGGGCAGGCCCAGTGTCGTCTGAGAAGCCATGGGGCTTCACAGGCAGCCCGGGGGCGGTTTCTGGACCCTCAGCCCGCTTGCTCCCGGGCCCTGTTGTTCCACCCCCTGGGGCAGCGGCCGTGGAGCCCTCACCAGCTCCTGGGTGACGACGGTGGTGGAGGTCGCTGGGTGGCTCCAGGGTCCTGGGGCCCCATGGGCCCTGCTTGTCCCTCACCTTGTGGGTTCAGAGTGCCGGAGATGACAGCCATACCCTCCTCCTGCTCCTCGCAGGAGGCCCAACGCCGACCCCCACCCCTGCTCGGAGCGGGGTCCCTACTGCGTGGACGAAAACACGGAACGGAGGAACCACTACCTGGACCTGGCCGGAATCGAGAACTACGCGTCCAAGTTCGGGCCAGGTGAGTCCCGGGGACCTGGCCCCGGGCGCCAGTGAGTCCTGGGGACCTGGCCCGCAGGCGCCAGGCCTGAGGGTCGCGGGTCCTGGCAGCAGCGGGTCCAGGGGACAGAGCCGGCCCCTCGGAGGCCCTCACGGCCGCTGTGTCTGCAGGGTCCCCCCCGACGCAGGCCCGGCCAGAGCCCCCCGCCAGGGCCTCACACCCGCAGGGCCGGTCCCGCTCACAGGAGTCAGACGTGCACGCCGCCCACCATCGCCGCTGCCCGGGGCTGGCCGAGCTCGCCCTGCCGGCCGCCGAGCTGCTGCCCCGGGCCCTGGACCTGCCGTCCCGGCCACGGGGCCCCGAGCGGCCGTTCCTGAGGTCCCCCCAGGGCTCGGGCCGGCCCCCCGGCGTGCCCAGCGGGCTCAGGCCCGGGCGGTCCTTCAGCTTCCACCCGCCTGCCCCACTGCCGCAGGCACCCCCGGAGGCCCACCCGCTCCCGCAGCCGCCGCCCCCGCCCTACGGCCACCGGCGGTGCCGGCAGCGGGCGCGGGAGGGCCACTCGCCGCTGAAGGCCGCGCCCGGCCCGCCGGCGGCGCTGGAGCAGGAGCTGCCGCCCGCGCTCCTGGGCGAGGCCTTCGCGGGGCCGGCCGTGCAGCGGCACGAGCACCACCACCACCACGAGCACCACCACCACCACCACCACCACCACCACC